>JASNJN010001101.1:0-15002 GCA_030180075.1 Mikrocytos mackini
AAAAAGAGGAGGGCCCCGGATTCAATTCAAAATTGGCTGGCCACAAGCCGGGAAAACCGCCTAATAGGGGCTAACCCGCGAATTCCGAACACCACGAAAGGTTGGGAAGAACGCCACTATGTCCCTTCCAGGCTGGACGACAACAAGGAGAGGCAAAAAGGGTAAGGACACCAATCGTGACTCCCAACAAAGGGTACCAAAAGTAACCCCGCTTGCGCCCAAAGGGGGCAAACCTAGGTCATCTCCGCAACCGGAGTTCCTCAGGAATTTTATTGTTTCAAAAATAATAAATTCTCAGAAAATGACTAACCCCCATAAAAAGACCAAAAAGACATGATATGAAAACAACCTCGCTTCTTCTTTCATACCAACTTAGCAATCTTATAGCAAAGACAAAAGAACCTTATACAATTGCCACTACTTTAATTAAACCATCAATCCAACTATTTCTTACTAGTTTTTTTAAAGAAGACCTTTCAAATGAGTTGAATTCCATTTCACTTTCTCCAAATACCGTTAAAGCACGAATAAACAATATCGCAGAATATTTAATTCATGAAATAACATCCGAAATAAATAGAAAAGCAATAAAAGGATGTTACTCTTTACAATTAGACGAAACAACTGATATTTCTAATGTAACTCGTATTTCAATATTTGTGAGATGGGCGGAAGTGGGTGGCATCAAGGAGCATATCTTGACGTGTTATAAAAGTGAAGACACTAATAAAGATTTCGCATATTTTGTAGGAAATCACCCAATTCTCATTTGTCTTAAAATAAAATAAATCCCTAGTATCTTATGTATGATCAGCTCGCAAATAACGCAGTTATATTGGATTCGAGATATTCTAGGACCTGGGCGATAATGTTTAAAAATACAGTATTTTTATACCCGTTTTGTTACTTTGGTGATGAAAAATTCCGAACAGATCAGCCAGCACTGCTCTGCTCATTATCACAAACATTTTAAAATTTTCTGAAATACAACATAAGTCGTTATATACCTATTTTAAGACAACTAAAATTCGGGTGATTTCCTACAAAATACGCCATGTCTAATAAAAGGCGCGATTTATATAATATACTCTGCGATGTTATTTCAAAACACAATCTCAAATGGGAAACACTTATTGGCCTTTGTACAGATGGTGCACTAGCAATGGTAGACGAAAAACGTGGATTAAGAACATTTGTAAAGCCAAAAGTACCGGAATGTATTTTTAATCATTGTATTATACATAGAGTTGCTTTAGGATCTCGTGTATTACCCGATAAATTAAAAAGGACAATAGATATTTGTGTTCAAATAGTAAATTTTATTTAAAAACGCCCTTTAAATAGCCGTATATTTAAACAAATGTGTATTGATTTAGACGAAAACACACAACTTTACTATATTATACTTCTGTTCGATGGCTAAGCAGAGGAAATATGTTAAAAAGAATTTTGGAAACCAGGGATATTATTAATTCGTTCCTACAAAGCTCAATTATGGAAACAAAAAAAGAAAAAATCACATTATTATATAAAGAATGCTCAACTTCGGACTTCAAACAAGATCTTGCTTATCTATCTGACATATTTACAACTGTTAATCAATTGAACTTGAAGCTACAAGGTAAGAACTCCAATACCATTACTTTAATTGACCAAGTAGGAGTTTTTAAGACTAAGTTATCGCTATTCAAACATCAACTTATTTCTCACAACTTTGTTAATTTCCCTTCTTTAAATGAAAATACAGAGAATATTGACTCAAGCACATATATAGCGCGCCTCAACATGCTCATTACTTCGTTGGGTAGTTACTTCCCTGGTACATTGAAATCGTTGACTACTTTAATCATAGACCCCAAATCTTATGACGTCAATCTTTTTGAAAACGAACGCCTGAAAAACAGTTTCATAGAACTCATTAATGATACAGAGTTAAATCTATATCTACAGAAAGAGGGATATTAGAAATATTGGTGTATAAGTTATCGATCATATCCGTTTATTTCGGACTTAGTGCTTCGTTTCTGGGTTCCATTTCCAACCACTTATCTTGCAGAGTGTTCATTCTCAACTCTGCTCAAACTTAAAAGTTTAGAAAGAAACAAATTGGAGCCTGAATCACAGATGATTGTGGCCATTTCAAAGAGACAGGTAAATCTTGAAAGTGTGATTGATTACGCTAAGAAGAAGAGTAATTAATATGTGCTGTTGCTTTATTTTGGATACTTTGTTCTTTTTTTCTAGTCGTGTCTGTGTTGAGTTCGAGTCGTTCTATAAATTTCTAAAAATCTAAAACTCTGCAACTTCACACTGGTATCCCAAGAAACCCCAGATGTCATATATTGGTGAGGCATGGGTTACTTCTCATTGCGACCGCTGGTTTATAACTATAACTGTCCTTTTTATCCGATGATGCTTTTGCAATTTTTTCATTTATAATTAGCTGAGACATTTCTGTTATTTTATAAATAATAAATCGACCCTGTAATTGGTTCTTCGTTCCAAGTTTTTTATTTTTAAAAAGATAAAGAATTAATTAATTAATAAAATAGTATTTCCTATCTTCGTCATATGCCGCTTCAGCATTAAACGATTTCAGCTGACCCCCGCAGCCAGCTGTAGATCACCAAGGATCCTTTCAACCGGCACCATTATTCACAGCCACAAAAAGTGCTCACAGCCACAAAAAATGCCCACAGCCACAAAAAATGACGACAGCCACAATTTTTTTTCAAAATCGCAAAAAATCATATTAATCGCCACAAAATTATTTTTAAATTATAAATAAATACGCGAGAGATATTATATATAGAAAAAATGTATTATAGACAGGATAGTTTATGATAAAACACAAATTTATTGAAATTCCAAAATAATGTTAATGTTGATCGATGGAACGATAATAACAATATCTTGGTAAAAAATAATTTATTCTAAATACTAAAATTAAATTTCTAGTTATTTTTATTTTTTTTCGAAAATAAATAAAAATTTTAAAATTTTGATTGTGAAACATTTTTGTGGCTGTGGGCACTCGTGCCCTTTCAACCCCACATTCTGGATTTTTCAAACGAGGTGGTTAATTGTGCGGATACGCTTGGGTTTGTTTGCCCAGGAGGTTACCTGCTGTTTGCAGGACCTCTTTAAAAAGTGAATTAGACTTTGGGTAGAGCGTTTGGAAATTACTCCGAGTTGTCCAATTATGAAGGCTCTCACCTTCACTTCGAAACCAGGGTACTGGTTTCGAAGGACAGGGATGAGATCCAGGTATTTCCCGGACTTCTCTTCTTCCCGAGATTTGATCAAATCCTCGGCGGGGACTGCTACTTCTAGCAATTCTACCCGCCTGGATACATAGTCTATTACTATGATGTCTGGAAGGAGGGAATGTGGCTTGCCCTCCATACCTTCAACCCATAGCCTTTGGTCTAGAACCAGTTGGAAGGGGTCCAAGTTTTTCTCGATTCTCCTACCCATATCTGATAGCTTGAGTTTGTCTCCTAAGCCTCGTCTTCTGATGACTTCGTTTGCTATTTGCAGAACGACTCCATCATGCCGAGACTTTAGGAGAGCAAAGGGAATTTTTTTACATGCTCCCAAAACATGTCCGACAGTTCCCCATGTGGAATGACACTTCCGACATAGGTTGGAGAGGTCCCGGTTTATGACTTTTGCCCATGTCCGGATATCTCCTTTTCCGTCTTGTAACTGCAAGATTTTCTTGCCATCGTTACGAGACAGACCTGGTTGTTTAA
This sequence comes from Mikrocytos mackini, assembly GCA_030180075.1. Lineage (NCBI taxonomy): Eukaryota > Endomyxa > Ascetosporea > Mikrocytida > Mikrocytiidae > Mikrocytos > Mikrocytos mackini. Next base: position 3,756 of record JASNJN010001101.1, read on the forward strand.
GCCATATATGGATGAGCTGGTGGTTGACAAAGTCCCTCATTCTGGCTCTGTTAAAGCCAGATGGGAGCTTTGTTGCATTCCACTTTAAATGGTGTTGGTGTTCTTCCTCATCGACACGCAACATGGATGTGTTTCGTCCAGTAAGTTGCTGAATTCTTTCCGCTTCTTGCTGGATACGACCCACTATATCCACCTTTGTTGCCTTCATCTCTGGTCGACGCTTGATTAACCACTCCTGGGCTCTCACAATGTTTTCAGCGAGACTGCCCCTGATGAAACGGCTATTGCCTTCGCTTGCCACTTCGTCCAATTTGTACGCTTTAAGGTACTTGGCGACTGCTAGTGTTTCTAGCCAGTATTCATGTTTGAAGTTAGGCAATCCAAACTCTCCTACTTCAGGCCTGGCATGGACTCTCCCGTTTGAGATCTTCCATGGGATCCTATTGGCCCTCTTGACCTGGACTCTAGCGAATCTGGTAAGATCCTCCAGTTCGCTGTCCGTGAAACGTAGACATTGGCTTACGAATCTGATCAGAGGGGCAGCATACACCAACATGAGTTTTCCCACATTGACTACATTTATGAGTGAAAAGGAGACAAGACGATCTTTTTAATTCTCGCCTTCGCCTCTTTCATCACTGCCTCTTTGGTAGTCATTGTGTTGTTCCAGTGCTGCTTGAACCCAAGGTATTTGTACTCATGGGTTTCAGTCACCATAGGGAAATCACTAACACCCCGGGTAGAGTTTTTCTCTTCCTCAGTTTTGTTCGTAACAATGCCGCTCTTGGCATTGTTAATGAACAAGCCGACTAGTTTAGCCAGTTTGCGTATTTCGCTAACCTTTTGGCCTAGTCGGTGTAGTGACGAGTCAAACAGTTTGATGTCATCCATGTAACATATTTTGTCCACGGTGACTTCATCGACCAGCGTTGATATTTTCATTGCATTGTCTTGGTTTGCTCTTAACACAGTTAGTGCCACACAAAAGAGGGTTGGGGACATTTTGTCTCCCTGAAATATCCCTCTTTTAATGTTTATCTGCTCACTCTCGCCCTTGAAGTTCGTTATATACGTCCTCCAGAGGGGCATGAGTGCCCGCAGAATGGCTACTAACCTATTGGGTTTGTTCGCTGAGGATTGGGTGGTCACTTCAAGCATCCTAATCAATGCCTGCATGTTTATATTTCCCGTAATTTCGACGGATTTCCTGTAATTTTATCAATTTTCCCACGATATTTCAAATTTCCCACGTTTTTAATTTAGCTGGAATTAAATCTGTTACAAATTATCCTGTTTGCCAAAATTTTTTCCATCGCCGCAAACTTTAAATTTGAATTAAAAAACTTTTCAATTTTTATTGAATTGCAAATTTCTGAGCGAAATAAAAAATTTAACATTATTCAAAAATTAATTTTTTTACTGTGATACAAATTTCAAATATAAATTTCCTAATAAAAAATTTTGGATGAAATTTTTTTTGTGGCGAAAACAACGTTTTTATGATCTAATAAAAAATTTTGGAAAAAAATATTTTTTCAATTTTCCAAAGGGGTGCATCAGTGCATCAGGTGGTTTTCAAAAAAAGTCGGGCCACAAAAACACAAATTTTTACCGGCGATTTTTTTTGAAATTTTTTTGACAAACGTATTTCCGAGAGATCTACACATACATACTTCCTAAAAATTTCATGGATTTTCCAGTCGAGTTAATATCGAAAAATTTAAAATTTGGGTTAAATTTCACTTTTTTTGGGACATCAATATATCGAATATTTTCCAAAATTTTCCCTCAAAATTGTTTTATCATTAAGATTTCGTTCGTTAAAAGCCTTAGAAACATTTTTAGAAAAAATATTGCATTTAAATAGTAAAATTTTGGGTGCGACTTTTTGGACCAAAATCAAAAATTTGAAAATATTTTTTTGATGAAATTTTCAAAAAATCATCAAAAATCATTTTATTATTCAAGTAACATGTTATTCTGATATTTATAGTGTTTAATCGTATATTTCGATCAAAAAAATATTTTCAAATTTTTTGAACTCGAATTTTTTGTTTTGGTCCAAAAAGTCGTACCCAAAGTTTTATTATTTAAATGCAAATTTTTTCTGAAAATTTTTCTACGGCTTTTAACGGACGAAATCTTAATGATAAAACAATTTTGAGAAAAATCTTGAAAAAATATTCGATATATTGATGTCTCCAAAAAAAGTCAATTTTAACCCAAATTTTGAATTTTTTGATATTAACTCGACTGGAAAATTCATGAAATTTTTAGGAAGTATGTATGTGTAGTAGAGTTTCCAAAAATAATACCGGTATTTACCGGTATTCCGATAATTGGGCCATTGTCGTTATCGTTTATTATCGTCGAATACCGGTAATTATTACWMRATTCRWYASTCCTCGTTAAAGTGGATACCGTGCACGTAGAGCCAAGAAGTAGTGTGCTGGTATTCAGACGTAGTTGTGAAAGCTCTATTTTGCCGAGGAGTGTCGAATTGAGTTCGGCTATGACGTCATAATGCCGTGGCATGGGTGGCAAACTCCCTGTCTTGATGAAGTTGTCATATAATGACCTCTGTTGCCCGTTTAGGCCCGGGGGAAAGCTTGTATTTGTAAACATTTTATAATATTTTTGAAATCTTAATTTTGTTATATTTATTTAATCGTGAATTCTATTTCCGTTAGAGCTTATAAACCTTCTACCGAAAATAGGCTGATCTCTATATCTCCCAGCTTCACTTACAACAATATAAAATTTCGTAAAAAACGGAATATTTTGCACAACATTAGTCATGATGAAACTGTCATATAGCGATATATGGCTACTTAAATTGTCCTGCGTTGTGTAATTATTAGGGCACCCCAAATGCATAATTAGAATATTGATTTATATGATGTATTTACGTTTATCAAACATTATATTAGTATATTAGCACAATATGCATTCATTCTAGTAAGTTATAAATGTCATGTTTGGTCATGTTGCATAAACCGTCACTTTTTGGGGAAATAAATTTTAAATTTGCATAAAAGTTCTAAAATTTGACAATAAAGGGCCCTTCAATAGTAACTTCGAGAGTGAATTTAAAATTTAAAACAAATTAATGGTATTTGCTTGTATATTGAAAGCTGATTCATGTTATATATTGTTAGTCAACATTAAAAACAGATATGTAGATCTCGTTCAAATATATTGAAGGGCCAATATAGTAACAACAAAATTAAAAGACGTTATGCTTATTTTAATACAGCAGCTCTTCGTTATTGTCGAATTTCCTGATTAAAATTTTAAAATTCCACAATATTAGAATGAAAACGGGTTCCTCACTTTACATGGTCACAAAGAGGTCCATAACTTCACAACAATCGAATAGGGTAAGCATGCTATAGGACATTGAAAGCACATTTTGGATGACACAAACTAATCAACGCATTTAGCTTCATACGAAAGATTGTTTTTTAACCCTATGGCACCGAAAGAGCAGCTAGCTTTTTTACAAAATTTAAAAGACATGGTGTATATATATAAGTATTAAACATTATGAAGTATTTAAATTGAAAATGACCTTTTTGAATAATTTCGAATTGGCCAAGTTTGGCACATTCATAAAATTCTGTAATTTTTCAAAAAATATTTTTGTATTTGATGATTATATATTATGCCTTTAGTCATTACAACATTCAGTGTTTGTTGAAATAGATTGTACTGCTCGTTTGTGTTTGATAGGTGATGATTTTTATTTTAAAAATTTAAATTTTGACAAAAAGAACATCATCAATACAACAACCCAGGGAAGCGGAATCACAGAATATAACAGGGAAAGCTATAACCACATGTATTTTGATTAAAGGAATAAGATCTCACATAAATTTGCTTGTAGGAACACAATATTCTATCAGAAGCATATATTATGGAATTATGCTAACACCATCAGCCATACTACCTAGCTACGGACTTGGATACAACATTAGAATAAAAGAAAACTTTCTTGGTGATATAATAAACAACAAACAAACGTGACGGTTATTATAAGAAGAAGTTAGAAGAGAAGACGATATTAGGATGTACAAAGAAGTTAAATGGGAATTAAATCACAGTGAATTTCTTAAAACATTTATGAAAGGGGATATGCATTAATGAGTGTAATTTACAATTCAGAAGCCATTAGAAACGATATCAAGCACCCATTTTGTTTTTGTTTGGCATTTTAATGTAAATTACATAAAGCCATCAAAGTATAAATAAATATAGTATTTAATTCATTAATAGTATGGTCTAATTATCATTTAGCATACAGTATATTAATTATTTAAATTGTTATAAAGGTTTTAATCTTATTTGGTAAAATATTACAAATGTATAAAAGTATATAATGCTTGTATTGTAGTTAAAAAGGATTTATAAATCCCTGGACTATATGATATAAAATGCATGTTATTTCAACTTGGAAATTTTATCATACTTTCAAAAAATATATGGAAAATTTTGATTGCATATTATATTTTACTAAAAATTATATCATGATTAACTAGCAATTTATCATAAAATAATCATCAATTTATAAATTTTTCAAATAATCAACGTTAACACACTCATCAAAATTTATTGATTTTTTTTTGATAAACTTACACTATGTATTATATTGTTAAACTTGTATTATTTTTAAAAACTATATATTTCATACCATTTTGCATAATATATTAAAAACTTTCTATTTCATAAAGAATAATTGGTTTAATGCCAATCTTCAAATTACTGATGTTATACATCCCATGTTCTAAAAGTACTGATTCAAATTTAAGGTTAAAGTTTCGTTAATATAAACCTAGCAAGTCATGATATGATACTCATAATTTATTTATATTCATCCCCTCAGTTAGTATAACACACCCATCGATTATTTATTTTAAATATAACCCTTGTATTAAATAGGATTGAAAACCTCTATTTATTATGGGATTGGATAAATTTTATGATCAGCAATTTTATAAACAATAATAACGAAGGCATTAATTTTATGATGGCTCTATCAAAAAGCCGCCTCCTTTTATTATGAAAACATTTTGATAACGCCAATTATTTTTATTTATAGGAATTTTTGAAGCATTTTAATATTTATTTAGAAATTTAAACGGGTATGTAGCCATTTTAATGTATCAATAACAACTTGATAAATTTTATAGCATTGTTTAATTTTGAAAATCTTCAACAAATCGTATTGTTATTTTAATACATGTTATACGATCACCTGACTTTAAACAGGATATATAATTTATTTTATATGATAAAGATAAAAAAATAACAATAAAATATATGAACATATAAAACATACACTAAGGTTAATTTGGGGCTAAGATGAATATTATCAATTGCGTAAGTTTTTTTTAATGTAAATTAAAAGTATTTATAGTAATTTTCTTCTATAACTTTTAGTTATTTTAATCTTGATAATTTGGTTTTTATTTTAGGCTACACAAATTTGAATTGACCAACCATTGCGCTTTCCGAAATCGCTATGTTGATATTAATCAATTTACACTTTTTATATCAACATTTCATGAATCTTTGGTATAAAATTTTGTTAATTTTGCAAATCCAACAAATAAATATGTATTTGGAGAAGTTAGTGTACATAATTTCTAATAAATTTCTTGTTTAGTTATTGCCAAATTCCAATAACTCAAAAGTTCGACAAATAATACATTTATTATAAAATGTTACATATAGTTTATTAGAACAAATGAATAGTTACGCAATACCCATAACACTTTTAAACATATTGGACAAATAGTTCGTCAATAATACATTTTAATATTGACACATTCAAACTATTTCCAATATGTAGGTAAATTAACCATATACTTACTTAAATATGATTATATCATTGTTTTCCTGTAATATATAGCTTATAAATCATCGTGGTTATTCTGAATTGATTATATTTAACGAATAAATCAAATTTTTAAACAATAAACCATTTTATTACATCGACCCCTCTTTGATATCAACAAAATAGGGAGCTCAGCACTTCAATGTTCAGAAATGTAATAGGAGAAATTGTACCAAATGTAAATATACAAGTTATCGTCTTCTAAAAAGTTATGATATGGCAAAAGTATATCAAAATTTTCTATCATTTCTTGATTCTGCTATATAATCGATAAACGGATTTAAGGCATTATTCAAATGTTACGCGACTAAGATCGTGTAAAATAACAAACTTGCAAAAATATGATTTTGACCAGGGATAATTGTATTTATGTAATGTGGTTTTAAACAGAAATTACATACTTCTAGATAAACGTGTTCATAATAGTAATAAATTTAGCCAATAATATAATGTACCATGTTTATAGAATTACAAGGAATCAACATTTTTACGAATATATTATCTATCTTCATTTAGTTTTGAATTAATTATGTATAGATATTTATTCATGAATATGACTTGACGTAGCTCCATAGTGTATCCATAAAAATGAATCCCCAGTGGGTATGTGACTAACAGAAAGTTCTGTTGTAATATAATGTTCGAGTAATCAATTAAAATTGAATACATATTAATTTTGATCAAACTTTTGTGCCAGGTCAAAATGACTGACAGATGGTCGATGACTAAAATTTTATGTCAGGTCATGCCGTATGTCCCAGGTAGGGACTTATGGTTATTTAACTTAACCCTTTTACGTGTATGCATATTCATTTTATCAATATTATAATTCATTTGTTTTTCTATTATAATATATATTACTTATCTATATTCACGAAACCCGTTAATAGGATGTTGCACGTCCTATTCTCGATCAGTTATTATTACTTAATAACTCTTGATAATTCACGAAACGTGGACATGAGTCAACTAATGAGCTCCTGTCATCCTGCCTCCTCTCTATATCTCCGACTTCTTCTGTAGTTAAGCCAGGCTCCTCTTGGGGCTGTAGTATTTTCAGGTGTTTGATATTCTCCCAAAATGTTTTGTATTCGTCTTCGAGAAGTACGCTATTCTTTCCTCTAGCTACTTCTACTATTGTGTACGGTCCGTTCCAAATATCGTCTAGCTTGTTTTTATTTCGGTTACGTACTAGAACCTTTTGTCCTTCTTTCCATTCGTGCGCCTTTCTATGTTCATTGTTTTCCTTTCTTGTAATTGCGGCGGCTTTTTCTATTCTTTCTCTGATTAGTCTTAATCTGGGTCTTTTGCAGATCTTTAAGATATCAAGAGAGTGGTGTCCTAAGAATACTTCTTCTGGTGTAACTCCAAGTGTTCTATGCACTGTCATGTTCCAGAATGTTTCTACTGTTCTGAGTACATCTTCTATTCTCTTTCCTTTGTTAATTCTCAAGATATGTCCCATAGTAGAATTGATTCTTTCGGCAATAGAGTTGCCTGTGGGATTGTAGGGAGTTGAGAACGAATGTTTGATCTTGTTCCTCCTACATAAGTCCGTGAAATGTTTCCCAGTGTATTGTCGTCCGTTATCTGTTAGGACCTGTTTTGGCTTTCCATAGACATCAAACCATTGTGTTTGTAGTGTCCTTACCACCTCTCGACTAGTGGGTTCTTCTAGAACTCTAGCGATAGAAAACCTGCTAAAAACGTCGATTGCCGTTATGATAAACACTTTTCCAGTGCCTCCGTATTCTGCAAGGTCAATCGGTCCGTAAAGGTCTGAAGCTAGTTTATCTCCTGGACACTCCGCTTCTATGAAACCTGTTACTTTTCCGGTCTTAACAACATAATGTTTATTCTTTGCACATGGAATACATGCTCTGTTTAGTAGTTGTACTCTACTTCTAAGGCTCGGTACTTTGAATAATCTTCCAATAGTACTAATCATTTTGTTGATACCTGGATGTCCTAAATAATCGTGCATCCGAAGAAGAAAGCTGTTAATTCATGTGGATGGAATGTAAATGCGATCGTATTCGTCTATCTTCAGAGTACTCTGGTCTATCTTCCTATCTTTTAGCTTCATCTTGGTGATTTCTTCTTCTGATATATTCATCTGAAGGTTCACAAAGTCCTCGTTGGAATAAGGGTTTCTTCTCTCCTTATCAATAAGTTTCGTGAGAGGAAATCGGCTGCTGTATTATCAGTGCCTTTCACGTGATCAATTGTGTGATCGAATTCCTCTAATAGCGTTTTCCATCTCTGAGCTCTGGATCCTGTAAACGCGTTAAAGGTAAAGTTCCGATTATCGGTCAGTATGTTAACCTTATTCGGTCCAATAATCTGTTTAAAAGCTCGTAAAGAAGTGATGATGGCAAAACCTTCTTTTTCAGTTACGGAATAGTTTAGTTGAGCACCTGTTAACTTTGTCGAGAAGAGTCGAACAATTCGGTTGTTCTGCAGAAGTACTGCGGCGATTCCAAGGTTAGAAGCGTCTGTATACATCGAAAAAGGACTCTTTGGATCTGGGCAGTAAAGTACCTGCTCTTTTTCGATTTCCTTACATATCGATTCGATAGTTTTAACGTCTTCATCCGTCCAACGCCACCGTTTATTCTTTAACTTCTCGTTAATCTGAGCTGTCAACATACTTAGTCGCGGGATGTATGGTCTAAACCAGAGTTGAGAATTTTGCCTGAATCCAGAACCCGACCCGACCCGCCCCGCCTTCGGGTCGGGTGGGTAGGAAATTTGTAAGAATTTTTCTAATAAAAAATTAATTCCCCCAAATTTATGATATTCAAAAATAACGAATCAAAACTAAAAAATTATTTGTTTTAACTTGTTTTCATCATAGAATCTAATATCAGAGTAAATTAACTATTTAAAAAATAAAATTACGCAAATATCTAGCGTAAATCAGTAAAATTGTGCATATTTTAAAAAGTGCATCCATGTGAGAGTTTTTAGCGTTTTTTGACCTTCTTCCGCCCGAACCCGACCCGAACGGGTCGGGTTCGGGCGGTCGGGTCGGAAATTCTCAACTCTGGTCTAAACCAATTGATGTATCCAAGAAGTGATCTTAGTTGTTTGTTAGACTTAGGAGGTGTGGCGAGCTTGGCTCTGTTTAGGTTTGAGATGTCTGATCGTACCGTTCCTTCTTCTATACGGTGCCCCAAATAAGTGACTGAAGTCTGACAAAACCTACTTTTCTCTAAGTTTACTGCAACTCCTTCTTTCTTAAGAATGTTAAAGACTTTCCTTAAGGTTGCTTGGTGTGCTTTCATATCCGTACTTGCGATTAAAACATCGTCTAAATAAATATGTACGTCTTCGACATCTTTGAGTAGAGAACGCATCGCTCGTTGGAAGGTTCTGGGCGCGGTTCTTAAGCCAAAAGGCATTCGTAAGAATTCGTACTGACCCATTGGAACAACAAAGCTTGTATAAGGGATGCTTGATTCTTCCATTTCTACTTGGTAATATCCTGATCTAAGATCTAAAGTACTGTAGACTCTTTTTGTTCCCAAATCTCGAAGTACGTCATCTACTGAAGGTAGGGGATAAGGGCTAGGAACTGTCTTCTCGTTCAGCTTCCTATAATCGATAACTAGACGAAGTTCTTCGTTTTTCTTTGGAATGAGGAACGTTGGTGAAGCATGGGGGATTGTGATTCTCGTATGATTCCGAGCTTTAATAACCCATCGATCTCCTTCTGTAGAGGCTCGTAGAGTGCATGCGGGACTTTATATGGCCTAATGGCTTGGGGCGTGTCATCAAGGAGTGCAATCTTGTGCTTCTCTCCCGGCATTATACCCAGTCCTGGCATCTCCTTAGCGAACTCGTTAACTAAGTCATTTACTTTTTCTCCTTCATCGAACTGAAGTGTGGTTATAGCTTGGGGAAGTGGCTGACTTATCGTCGGTCTTTCATTCTGTTCATTTTCCTTTGGAATACAGAACGCCTTTTCTTCCAAGATACTGTCCGGGTGTGAGCAAGGTTCTGGACGAGTAGGGATCTCTATTTCAACGCCATGGAGCTTTATCGTTTCGTTGCTGAAATCGATTACTGTTTTTCCTGCGCGCATAAAGTCTAACCCTAAATTTAAGTCTACTGAAAGATTCTTAACAATGTAACACTCTTGTGTGAATTCTTGTTGTGGAATCTGGTCGAGCTTAAAAATCATCTCAGCCTTCTCGGACACAGCAAATCTTCGTCCATCTGCAGCAATAGTGTAGAAAGGGTGTGCTAATTGTGTTTTCTTCGAGTTTACTGTGATGGCTTCTCGTACATACGAAGTCGAAGCTCCAGTATCTAACTCAGCTTCGATTCTGAAGTCTGTAGTACTTCCTTCTAAAGCAATTCTGTTGTTTAGCGTCTTTCCTTCTACTGGCAATGCCGTCTTATTTTGTTCTCGACGATCGCCTCTTGCTTGAGCAGTGCTTTGATTCGGGTTGAACTTGTATTGTGAATTGTTTGATTGCCAATTCGAGTTCCTGTGTTGCTGTTGTGGGTACTGATGTCCCGTGTTCTGATGGTAGTTTCGAGATTTACCGAAACTCTGTTGATTATCGTGTCGCTGATTGTCTCTTCTAAACGAGCCTCTACGGTTGTTATACGAATGACCATTACCACTTCCGAAATTCCTTCTGTTATCGTTTGGGTAATTTCTGTTGGTTCGTTGTTCGTCATACCGTGTGTGTGAAGCATTAAATTGTTCTTTAAAGAATGCAATTTCGTCTAAATGTCGAGCAGCGTCATTTATCTGATATATTCCACCACTAATCAGAGCTTGTCGTTGATCTTCTCTCAGACCACAGATGAAGTAATTGTAGATCTCTCTTTCACTTAACATATTTTATAGGAAATAACATTCAATTTTTTTAACATATATTTTTTATTCAAAACACACAGTTGTTGTTTATTCTTTTTAATATATCAAAGTACCTTTTACAAGTATTATAAATATCTAATATTTGTGTTATATCGTTTTAAATTTTAAATTTTTATAATGGATTGCCATCTATGCATACGCAATTTTACAACAACCAAAGCGCTTAATATACATATCGCAAAAACACACAATAAGAATAACGCCAACAGAATCGTGTGTGACCAGTGTAACCTAACATATGCTAACAAACAAACTTTAAAGTTCCACAGAAACAAATGTGTAAAGATTATCAATGAAATCCAATACCATTTCCCCTGTAATCTCTGTGGAATCAAGACCATTTATAAACGAGTATTTCAAACAAGAATTTTTAAAAAAATGGGTTTCGAGGCCACTAATGTATACAGAAGTAATATATATAATTAATAGAATGTTCAAAATAATATATTAACAAACA
>JASNJN010001104.1:0-12315 GCA_030180075.1 Mikrocytos mackini
ACCCTCTTTTGTGTGGCACTAACTGTGTTGAGAGCAAACCAAGACAATGCGATGAAAATATCAACGCTGGTCTATGAAGTCACTGTGGACAAAATATGTTACATGTATGACATCAAACTGTTTGACTCGTCACTACACCGACTATGCCAAAAGGTTAGCGAAATACGCAAACTGGCTAAACTAGTCGGCTTGTTCATTAACAATGCCAAAAGCGGCATTGTTACGAACAAAACTGAGGAAGAGAAAAACTCTACCCAGGGCGTTAGTGATTTCCCTATGGTGACTGAAACTCATGAGTACAAATACCTTGGGTTCAAGCAGCACTGGAACACCACAATGACTACCAAAGAGGCAGTGATGAAAGAGGCGAAGGCGAGAATTAAAAAGATCGTCTTGTCTCCTTTTCACTCATAAATGTAGTCAATGTGGGAAAACTCATGTTGGTGTATGCTGCCCCTCTGATCAGATTCGTAAGCCAATGTCTACGTTTCACGGACAGCGAACTGGAAGATCTTACCAGATTCGCTAGAGTCCAGGTCAAGAGGGCCAATAGGATCCCATGGAAGATCTCAAACGGGAGAGTCCATGCCAGGCCTGAAGTAGGAGAGTTTGGATTGCCTAACTTCAAACATGAATACTGGCTAGAAACACTAGCAGTCGCCAAGTACCTTAAAGCGTGCAAATTGGACGAAGTGGCAAGCGAAGGCAATAGTCGATTCATCAAGGGTAGTCTCGCTGAAAACATTGGGAGAGCCCAGGAATGGTTAATTAAACGTCGACCAGAGATGAAGGCAACAAAGGTGGATATAGTGGGTCGTATCCAGAAAGAAGCGGAAAGAATTCAGCAACTTACTGGACGAAACACATCCATGTTGCGTGTCGATGAGGAAAGAGCGGCAATGCGCGAACTCTTCGAACACCAACACCTTTTAAAGTGGAATGCTACAAAGCTCCCATCTGGTTTTAACAGAGCCAGAATGAGGGATTTTGTCAACCACCAGCTCACCCATATATGGCTTAAACAACCAGGTCTGTCTCGTAACGATGGCAAGAAAATCTTGCAGTTACAGGACGGAAAAGGAGATATCCGGACATGGGCAAAAGTCATAAACCGGGACCTCTCCAACCTATGTCGGAAGTGTCATTCCACATGGGAAACTGTCGGACATGTTTTGGGAGCATGTAAAAAAATTCCCTTCGCTCTCCTAAAGTCTCGTTATGATGGAGTCGTTCTGCAAATAGCAAACGAAGTCATCAGAAGAAGAGGCTTGGGTGACAAACTCAAGCTATCAGATATGGGTAGGAGAATCGAGAAAAACGCGGACTCCTTCCAACTGGTGCTAGACCAAAGGCTAYGGGTTGAAGGTATGGAGGGCAAGCCACATTCCCTCCTTCCGGATATCATAGCAATAGACCATGCATCCAGGCGGGTAGAACTGCTAGAAGTAGCAGTCCCCGCCGAGGACTTGATCAAATCTCGGGAAGAAGAAAAATCCGGGAAATACCTGGATCTCATCCCTGTCCTTCGAAACCAGTACCCTGGTTTCGAGGTGAAGGTGAGAGCCTTCATTATTGGACAACTCGGAGTAATTTCCAAACGCTCTACCCAAAGTCTTATACACTTTTTAAAGAGGTCCTGCAAACAGCAGGTAAACTCCTGGGCAAACAAACCCAAGCGGATCCGCACAATCAACCACCTCGTTGGGAAAACCCAGAATGTGGGGTTGAAAGGATCCTTGGTGATCTACAGCTGGCTGAGGGGGCCAGCTGAGATCGTAGCCGAAGAAAGCGGCGTATGAAGAAGATAAAGAATACTATCATATTAATTAATTAATTCTTTATCTTCTTAAAAATAAAAAAAAGACTTCTAGACCCCTTTCTTCGAACATATCGCTCAAACCTCAATAAACCAACCATTGACAACAGAATAAAGCGATTGTCAAAACAGAAGAATAAAGATAGTTTGTTGTGTGTACTTCTGACTTGCTATAACAATAAATGATGTATTATATGATTAATTTACTCTAAAATGAGGACATGTTATGTGAATGCGAACTATACATGGACATGTTGAATGTTACAGTTTAAGGGGCAAGTATTGGTTAGATTCATGGTTTTAGGAATTTGTGTACATAAAATGTTGTAAGATATACAGAATCAGGGAAACTAATTAAATAACATATATTGAATTTAACATAGAATTAACTTAATTGATATATTATTGTAACATATTTTTTTATTAGATTTTATTGGTTTTTAGATTTATGTTACAAAACTGTAAAAAATACTTACAATTTTTTTTGTTTTGACAATGATGAAAAACCCAAATATTAGATATGTCACCTTTAAGGTCACTACAACGCTACGTTATGTTTGATTAGGCATATTAAACGCTATATCCCTGTAGTCCGTAAAGTGTTAAAAAACGAAAAAATTGACTTTATTTTTATTATGTGTCTTGGATCTGCGTTTTATTTTTTATTTTAAGGTCATAGGGAAAATTATACCGTTATATGTATTATAATTACAGGCCGGATATTTTTGAGTAAGTTTTCTTATAAAATTTGTTGTTTTATTTTCCAAAAAACTTGAATTTATCCCAATTATCTGACTTTCTGTTGCCCTACAAATTAAACATTCTATATATTTTGTGAATTTTTATAAGTATCATAAATAATTTTGAGTTGGTGAATCCAAACTCCATACAAAAATAAATCCCAGGATTTTTAAAGAATATAATCAAGAGATGGTCCGCGATGGTATATACGTGGAAATCATCCAATAACAAAGGATGATATTATGTAAAATAAGCTTTTATGGGTGGTGTTACAGGATTTGTTCATTCAAATTAACTATAAATGTGAAAAAATTTTTGTTATATATTTAGCGCCTGTCAACACTTTTTGTGTAGATTAGCGAAGCGATAGAATTCCCAAGGAACACAAAATTTAGAATGGTTAATTAAAAAATCGAATATTTGAAATTAATTACTCATTTATATAGATTTTGTTGTTAATTGTTACTTATAATTTGGTAGGGCGTTTCTGCGCCAACCCCATCCACACCCTAACAATTGTTGACTATATTCAAAATAAATCGTGTTTTTTAAATCAATAGGATTATTTGTAAAAGGGTTTGTTTGATAATTGACAATATTTAAAACTCTAAGAATTTATTGATTTTTATATTTTAAGTTTTAAAATAGTATTCTCAGATAAAGTTCAACAAAATTAATACCTTTTCAAATAATATTCATTTTCCGGTATAAACTTTCTAGTATTTAAATTTTAAAAGTAATTAGTGGAATTAAATAATGAATTGTAATAATTAGGAGGCGGAAAACATAAAAAAGAAAATCGCAAAATATATGATTATATATGATTTGGTTAAAATCTCATAATAATTTTGAAATTTCAAAATTTCAATAGGATAAAATATATGAATTTCATAAAATCGGGATAATTATGGATGAAAATTTTCCTTAAATTTGGTAAAATATATGATTTGTATCAAATCGCATATTTCCGCCCCTAATAATAATATATGTAACATAAATAACCAAGTCTAAATTTAGCAAGAAATAAATTATATTTAAAATTTTTGAACATACTCAGGTTTTGGTTATATTTTCGAAAGCAATGTGTGATATACGGTGCTATTTTTTAAATTTGGGAGTGCTAAAATGCCGATTCTTGTTCATGGTCAATATTAAGACAATTTTAAATATCAGTTAGACATTTTGTTTCAGGAAAATATCAACATATTGCTACTGGTTATACGACGTATTTGCCATAATCCCATTATACCAAGATAGTAACCTTTATAGTTAGTCTAAACAATATAAAAATTATAGGGCTATAATACAATGAACATATCTGAATCCCTACGGTGTAACTAAAAACAATTCCTAACTCATAATGAAGTTTACAAGTTCATTAAGAACCAGAATTGTATAAAAAACCGATTATTTATTTCTTGCTAAATTTAGACTTGGTTATTTATGTTACATATATTATTATTAGGGGCGGAAATATGCGATTTGATACAAATCATATATTTTACCAAATTTAAGGAAAATTTTCATCCATAATTATCCCGATTTTATGAAATTCATATATTTTATCCTATTGAAATTTTGAAATTTCAAAATTATTATGAGATTTTAACCAAATCATATATAATCATATATTTTGCGATTTTCTTTTTTATGTTTTCCGCCTCCTAATTATTACAATTCATTATTTAATTCCACCAATTACTTTTAAAATTTAAATACTAGAAAGTTTATACCGGAAAATGAATATTATTTGAAAAGGTATTAATTTTGTTGAACTTTATCTGAGAATACTATTTTAAAACTTAAAATATAAAAATCAATAAATTCTTAGAGTTTTAAATATTGTCAATTATCAAACAAACCCTTTTACAAATAATCCTATTGATTTAAAAAACACGATTTATTTTGAATATAGTCAACAATTGTTAGGGTGTGGATGGGGTTGGCGCAGAAACGCCCTACCAAATTATAAGTAACAATTAACAACAAAATCTATATAAATGAGTAATTAATTTCAAATATTCGATTTTTTAATTAACCATTCTAAATTTTGTGTTCCTTGGGAATTCTATCGCTTCGCTAATCTACACAAAAAGTGTTGACAGGCGCTAAATATATAACAAAATTTTTTTCACATTTATAGTTAATTTGAATGAACAAATCCTGTAACACCACCCATAAAAGCTTATTTTACATAATATCATCCTTTGTTATTGGATGATTTCCACGTATATACCATCGCGGACCATCTCTTGATTATATTCTTTAAAAATCCTGGGATTTATTTTTGTATGGAGTTTGGATTCACCAACTCAAAATTATTTATGATACTTATAAAAATTCACAAAATATATAGAATGTTTAATTTGTAGGGCAACAGAAAGTCAGATAATTGGGATAAATTCAAGTTTTTTGGAAAATAAAACAACAAATTTTATAAGAAAACTTACTCAAAAATATCCGGCCTGTAATTATAATACATATAACGGTATAATTTTCCCTATGACCTTAAAATAAAAAATAAAACGCAGATCCAAGACACGTAATAAAAATAAAGTCAATTTTTTCATTTTTAAGACCGATTTTCAAACAACCTACTAATTTGTATAGATTTATATAGATTCATATAATTTAATTAGATTGTTACTGCAAATTATGTCACATATCAAATAGTATATAAAACAAATTATTAAATAAAACACAAAATAATAATAATAATAATATATTATTTATATACCATTAACTTGTCTTTTCATTTTAGTAATCTTCGTCTAATTTCAATTCATAAATGGTATTCTCCTCTTGTTGTAATTTTACTATTGACCTGTATTGCTTCACAATAACCGATTTACCTATATTTAATCCTTGTTTCTTTATTTCCCTTTCCTTCTCTATTGTTGATTTTAACCAAAAGTACATATACTTTACATATAAATGAAAAAATGACTGCGTTGATTCCATATGCAGCACTTTTCAAGTTCCGAGTTACTAAAATATTTTGATAAATCTTTTACTTCCATTCAGTCGTATTCCGGTTGTTCCATGTTCCATGTTCCAATTAGGTTTATCTTCCTGTTATTAACGTTTTAGTTTGATTTCCTTTTACTTATTATTCCAATACTGTGTACATAAGTTTCTGGATCATTTATGGAACTTCTATATACACTTCCTTGTTATTCTTAATTTTAAAGACTATATATGATGGAAATAGTGTGCTTGTATTGTAGCTGCGTAAGTGATCATGTAATTATTGGAATCTTATGGCTTAGGTCAGCAGAAATGTGCAATTATTAGAATTTGCTTTGATATAACCCTCTTGGGTTATCAACATGTATGTATCTATCAATTTCTAGCTAAGGCCGGCGTTTGTTGTATATATGAGGGAGAAGGGCCAATGTTGTTTAATCTGATATTTTACTGTGGCTGTTAAGTCTAAATTGCTCTTCGATTCTATATTTCTAAGCGGGCCATCCTAACAGAGAGAATTTCTTACGTCTTTCCGCAAATAATGGAAAAGTAAACCATCTTGGGTATATGGAAGTAAAAAGTCTGGATACTCTCAGTATCGACAAGAATGTATTTTGGAAAATTAATTTTCAAAAGTTTAGTTTAAAAATACAGGTTACAAACATTCGCATAACTCCCAGGAATACGAATATGCTTAAAGTCTTCTTAAACGAAGATTTGTATTTTAAATGTCATATGGTATGACTTCAATTTTTTTTGCGAATTTAAATTTTTAAACCAGAATAAACGTTTTTGAACAAGCGATACATAAATGAATATTATATTAATATTAAAAGAATATAAATTTTTTAAACCCTTTTTTAAATATCGATTCCCGGGAGTTGGGACCTCTAGTTTCTCTATATTAAATGAATAAAACCCTCTCAATAACGTACTATTTTTCATATGTCGAATTTATTATGCCTATTTATTATAATCTTATATTTCCTTTTCATAGCCTTCGTTTAATCCTACATTTAA
Organism: Mikrocytos mackini; assembly: GCA_030180075.1. Lineage (NCBI taxonomy): Eukaryota > Endomyxa > Ascetosporea > Mikrocytida > Mikrocytiidae > Mikrocytos > Mikrocytos mackini. Next base: position 6,545 of record JASNJN010001104.1, read on the forward strand.
TCGTTCATTTATCAATGTCCTAATTCCTCTTTGCATTGATCTTCGCGATCATAAATTATATTAAGATAACTCTTTAAATTGCTTTGTCTTCTTTATTTGCACTTTACGCTATGTTTGTTCATCTATTTTAATTTTTCGTTTGTTCAATTAATTGTCAATAATAAACTTCATAAGATTATAATATGCTCTGTTTAAGCTCTTACTTGAACACATTAATTCCTCTGTTAAATGTTTGCTGTTTAACGTTTTAAAGTTGAGTTCTTCCTTCTAATCTTTATGTATTCCGGAGCTTTTATTTTCTGCGCTTTCATAGCCCGCAAAAGTACGAAAGTTTTAAACTATATTGTGTAACTTAATTCCATACTCTGGAATTGTTACAAAATGTTTTCCCACCGAAATGAGCAATAAAATATTGTACTTCTTTACATCAATTTGTTGCATGAGCAGAAAATCAAAGAATTTGTACTTGAAGCAAAAATCTGAACCACAATGATTGTAGTTCTTTTGTTTAATATCCTTCTGTTTGGTTTCATACTTGTCAATAGTAACTAGACTTAAAAGCTTCGACTCTTCAATTTCTTCTTCGATACAAGATAGTTCGTAGAGTTATTCTTTTACCATCTCCACGTCTTCTCCTAACATTATTATTTCGTAAATTTTGTATATCGTTGTTTTAAGTATAAGAAATATCAAACGATCTAAGTTTCCACTAGCATTGATGTCTATCTGTAAACTCATTAATGAATCTAATAAGCCTTTATTGTTTACTAGGTTTAATATGTCATTTGTCAGAAAGGTTTCAGGATAAACAATATACTCCAAAACTTCAATACAGTTGAGACAGTTTCGTTTTTATCAAGAGTTCTTAATTCTTTATATATTCCTCAATCCAAGTTTTAATATCCATATTCTCGCTTACCAAAACAAAGTCTTTATTTATTGTTTTTGTGTTCGAATTTTCTTTTTCTTCAGTTATTATTTTGTAAACATTTTCTTCGGCTTCTCTTTCAACAGGAAGTTTACTTTTAAATCGTTTAGAAAATTTCTGTTCACACTAACGTAAAGAGCGCCTTTGACTACATCACAGCTGTGTTTTCTTTTATATCTTTCGAGTTCTAAGCAATTTATCTGAGTAGGTTAAACTGTTATCCCCTGTACGGCTTCTATGTCACTAATGGAAAGCTATATATCTTCTTTTTCTAATGAGTTAAAGATATTAATTTCGTTTTATTGTTTTTGTAAAGAAGAGGAGTTATTAACCTCTAAGCATGTTGGTACATTCCTAGTTTGATGTATTCCGTGGAAATAGATAGATGTGTAGTTCTATAAACGTCGTAGAATATCAAAAAGTCTTTCTTCGATACATAATTATGCATTCTTTAAAGCAGAGTTGAGAATTTTGCCTAAATCCAGAAACAGACCCGACCCGCCCCGCCTTCGGGTCGGGCGGGTCGGGTAGGAAATTTGTAAGAATTTTTCTACTAAAAAATTAATTCCCCCAAATTTATGATATTCAAAAATAACGAATCAAAACTCAAAAATTATTTGTTTTAACTTGTTTTCATCATATAATCTAATATCAGAGTAAATTAACTATTTGAAAAATAAAATTACGCAAATATTTAGCGTAAATTAGTAAAATTGGGCATATTTTTAAAAGTGCATCCATGTGAGAGTTTTTGGCGTTTTTTTGACCTTCTTCCGCCCGAACCCGACCCGAACGGGTCGGGTTCGGGCGGTCGGGTCGGAAATTCTCAACTCTGCTTTAAGGTATGGAAAGCTTTCAGAACAGTTCTTTTCTAGTTATTTTAAAATGCTCGGTAGAATTGACAAATATCTTATGGTTAGTGTTTGGCTAAATATTCCCCAGATCTTAAAGAAAGAATACTTGATAGTTTCTGAAAACGGTGATAATTCTTTTGAAGCATTCAGTGTGGTACTGTGGTGTTGTTTCAGCTTTTTCTAGGGTTGCTTTGTGTTTTCAATCTTAGAGGGGATAGAAAGAAGGGATGGGAAGGTGGGAGTAAATCGCCACACTCAGTATTCCGTTATTTGTTACTGAATATGGTACGAACTTGGGGAATTAAGAATGTTCGTATATGTGTGCTTTATGTAATGTATCGTGATCTCGACGTGGAATAATAATCGCTTCCATCACTGTGTGAGTGTGTGAGTGTGTGAGTGTGTGAGTGTGTGAGTGTGTGAGTGTGTGAGTGTGTGAGTGTGTGAGTGTGTGAGTGTGAGAATGAGATCGTATGGATCTGCGAGAGTCTGTGAAAGCTACCGGCTGTAGTTCTATGTTTCCTTTTGCTTTGTAACTGGCCATGGAGTTATATACTACACATGGCTTTTTGAAAATGTAAAACTGTTTGTAAGATGTTAATTTTCTTGTAGTTACAATAAATGTTGGTTGTTTTACAATAAGTTTATTTTGAACACAATAGATTGTTTGCAAATAAAATTGTGTTGATATGACATTTAAGCCATGTAACAAAATATAGACCGCGTTTATACATAAGAAGAACTAACTACTGAAGTAACGCTATTAACATTAATTAGTTAGTATAACTCACAATTCTTCACTTCCTATTGACTATTCTGTTCGAAAAGCTGTTCATTCTCTAGATCATCAAAGCCTTCAATAGTATCTTCAATAAGATAATTGTCAACTTCGCTATTGTTTCTTGTTAAAGCTACAAAGTGTTCTGATTCAAAGAAGCTTGTGATGCTATTAGAAGCTTCCAGAGTATCAAAAAGGTCGGTAATTTCAATTTGTAAGTCTATCCACTGATCCTGGCTTATGCGGACTTTCTTTGGGCTTCCTAATGAACGACAAAATCTATTAAACTCTTCTTTACTAATGTCAGAAAGGATCTTTTCCAGGAAGCCGAGTTTTGGCTTTCGCATTTGAACTAATTGATTTAGTTTTCTATTAAAATTCTCGCAATAGTTGTTTGTCTTGGTTATTGTTATCTCTGAATTGTATTCCGAAGTCCAATTCTGTTTGTAATCAATCCACTGCTTTTCAAAGTAAACGAAAAACTTTGCAAAAGAAGCCATATCTGATCTGTTGTTGTTTGTGAACCGTATATGACTCATAAATAGTCGTTTGAACAAAAAATAATATTTTTTACGGTCTTTCATTTCTGTTAGAGGGAGAAGTTTTAAAAAGGAAATTAACTTTTTGGAGGTTGATAGGGACTCTTGTTTTGTTAAATTTAACTTTTTAACACGAGACCAAAGGGCTTTAACAAAGTGAAAGAAGCAGCCCATGAAGACAAGATCGGGAAGAATAGAAGATAATGCGGAGAATATATTCACCTCGAAATCCGTATGCACAATATTCCAGTTGATCTTAAAGCCATTTGCATCCATGATACCTGTAGAGAGCTACAGTTGGCTATACTTAGTCAACTGGTAAGCCTCTGGTTTTAAATAAATTAACTTTTTAAAAATTATAAAAGATCAAGATAACCCTCAATCTTCTATATGGCGACATCGAAAACCCCAGCTGAGCACCTGGCTACACTGCTCGAGATCATGGAAGACACCCTCCTCGCGGAGGCCCTGGTCCAGTTCGGATACAAGGATGACGAGTATTTCGAAGACCCGGAGTGGAAAGACAAGTTTGTCAAGACCTTCGAGGCAAAACAGACCGAGTTCAAAGCAATGAAACTCGAGGACTTAATAAGAGAAGCCTCATTCAGAGGTATCACCCTTAAAAAAGGAGTAAGCAAACTTTCAGCCGTCCACGAACTAATGTGGTTCTGGCTAGAGACGTTCGAAAAGGCTATACACAAAGCCCGAGCAGTTTTAAATGAAAATAAAGATAACAAACCGGAACCGAAGACATTCGAGTACACGCCTGGTTCATACCAAGGACTTAGCCCGGTACAACAACCTAGACCTTTCCACGAGTTCCCAGGAAGACCAGACTTACCCTGGAGAACTTGGCACCGCATATTTGAAACGTATATGCGAGTAACTAACTTGGCCTCTGAAGGAGAAACCAAAGTAATTGATTTACTGACCTATTGCCTCGGTGTCGAAGGAATACGAACACTCGAGAGTATGCCAGGTCCAAAAGAAACTTACGCGCAAATAGTAACGGCATTTGACGCTCATTATAACCCCGCTATAACACCTACTAAAGCAAGAGTAGAGTTCTTTTCAATGGGGCAAGGTAATAAACCTGTACAGGACTACATTGACCGGCTATGCCGAGTAGCCGCCGATTGCAAATTTGGCGAGTTAGAAAAACAACTACTGCGAGACAAATTAATACATGGTCTCGCAAGTGAAGGACTTCACAGAGCGCTAGTATCACGCACACCCCCAACTTGGGAGGAGACGTGTACAGCAGTGAAACAAGCTGAGAGTAGTAGGCCTACACCGTCTTTCAACGAGTACTCCGAACCAGCAAAGAAATTAAAACGACCTCCTAGAAGGTTAGTACAAGCAAACGAGCGTCCAATGGTAAACTGTGACCGTTGTGACAGTCGACACCCGGATATACGAAGGCTATGCCCGGCGTATGGAGATACGTGTCGCCGATGTGGCAAACGTAACCATCGCACGGAGTGTTGTAGAGCTTCAAGACCAGGGGAGAGAGGAAGTGACCGAGACTATRKTCYRGAWGCMMAGMAAAACGACCTAGCCCAATTAAAAAAAGCGATAGACACAGCCATTGAACAATTCAGAAATGAATTAAAACATCCTGTTAACCTACCAGTATGTGTGAAATTCTTGGAAAACAAGATAGCAACACTGACTCAAAAGCTATATGAAAGTACCAAAAGTTTGGAGGTGTTCAAAGAAGACAACTTTAAAATGCACGAAAAGATAAGCATGACTGATACACTGAGAAGTATTTTAATGCCTAGTTCCAGGCAGGACAAAAATACAACTTCTAATATGCTTAGCAGAGACGAAATTTTGTTAAAAGAGTTGGAGAGCTACGAAAAAATGTTAAACACCGAAAAGGAAAACAACAGAGTTCTTCTGGACAAAATAGAAGAGCTGTGCGAGGAGGTAGGGATGCTTAAATTGTTCAAGTACAGACATAGACAGGGCGAGTCTATTGATGGAACACAGAAAACCAAAGAACAAACAAGTGAAAATGTGCCAAAATTATGGGGGTACGGAAAATGGAGCGAAAGTATAATCTCCGCTATGGAAGAGTTTGTCAATGGGGTTGTGGCTAGAGAAGCCAGTAGCACACCACACAATGCTCAGGACATGCAAGAAGAACTAAACCTATATAAACAGGCGATAAGATGCAGTGTTTGTAATGAAAACAAAAAAGACTCTATTTTGGCTAAGTGCTCACACACATTCTGCAAAGGCTGTTTAAAAAGCAACTTAAGAGTCAGAAACAGAAAGTGCCCGACTTGCAAGACTGTATACGACAACAATGATATACGGGTGTTCTATCTATGACACAGTGTTCGTATTAAGGAAGTTTTATATTAAATTAACTAAGGATTCTAAATATACTCAAAATAAAACTGATGAATTAATTGTATAATATAAATAAATTAAAATTGATATTCGATTTAGAAGTTTATTAATTTTAAAAGAGAAAGTGAAAATATAATATAGAAGAATTTAAGTTTAGTCAATAAAATAAAAATGGTTAAGAATAAGTCAATATGTTTGATACAAGATGGATTGGTTTTCCGATTGCATAAAATATTCTTCAAATTTGTAACTATTTATTCCATATATTGTCCTACAAATTAGAAGAGCAAATAACTTATTTATTTTAATAT
>JASNJN010001105.1:0-15956 GCA_030180075.1 Mikrocytos mackini
CTGAACCTTGCCATTATTTAAAATTAACTTTTGAAAAATTAAGTTTATATTGTATTTAAACGGTCTACAGTCAAACCTGTCTATAACAAACAAAAATCACAACAAACTCACGTAGTACAAACAAAATTTTAAAAATTTCGCCAATTCTCTACCAAATTGTTCGAAAAAATTTTCGTCAATAATAATATTTTCCGACATTTTTGTAGAAATTATGTTTCTGTAATAGAATGACTAAATTTAATGTTATGAAAATGTATTCATTTTCAAACTACTCGATATGGGATTTCTTTGTAAATTTCAAAATTTTTTTCGCCAAAAAAGTACTTTTTCAAAAATAATTTGTCAATGGACTTCGAAATTTCTTTAAAATGCCATATTATATCTTAGAAACCATACCAAATAAAACAAACTATTTACCATCAAAAATTTCAGCAAATTTCACATAATTGGAAAAAAATTCCGTGTTGTTTGTTAGATTAAAATTTGATTAGTAAATTTGAAAATGAATACATTTTCATAACATTAAATTTAGTAATTCTATTACAGAAACATAATTTCTACAAAAATGTCGGAAAATATTATTATTGACGAAAATTTTTTCGAACAATTTGGTAGAGAATTGGCGAAATTTTTAAAATTTTGTTTTTACTACGTGAGTTTGTTGTGATTTTTGTTTGTTATAGAGAGGTTTGACTGTAGACCGTTTAAATACAATATAAACTTAATTTTTCAAAAGTTAATTTTAAATAATGGCAAGGTTCAGATACTTTAGGAGAATGCTCTTTCAACTATATAAAAAGACGCAAATGCAATTGGATACTTGGTAAGCTTGGCACATTGGCATGCTTACCACCACGAGACCGTTTGTATTATGAGATAATTTTAAGATTTATCCACGAATGCAGCCCACTTTTCTACACCAATCTATTGGTGCTTATAAGAGTCATAATAAAGTAATGAAGAAGTGACTATGGCAAGTTCTTTGTCACGCACATGCGGGAATTCGTGAGCACAATGTTCTATAAGGGAAATCACCGAACAAAATTGATGGTTGTGAAGTTCATAAACTACTGGGAACTCACAAAATTAATAACAAAGCATCCCAAAGAAGAAATGCTCAAATATTTAAGGAGCATTGGGTCTTATAGGAGCTTTTTTTAATAAGTAATTGAATGTTATAGCTTTATTGAATTGAATCTTTATTGTTTATTTTGTTTTATATTGTATTAGTTATCTAAACGTATAAATAAATTAAAAAAAATATGTTGATAAATAAGTTAAAATTATATATTAATTATGTTAAATAAAGCTCCCATTTTCCTATTCTTTTTTTCGTTTATTTATTCTCCTTTTAAAATACTCTTGAACATCATTTAATGGGTTTCCAATTAAAGAAATCTAGTATCCATGGTCAATACTTCATCCATATCTTTACTATTCTTGTTTTTAATCATCTTTAAGAAAAATACGTTTGAATTGCGCTTTCATTTGTTTTCTTTTTGAACAGCCATTAAGTTTGTAGTCTAAGGTGTATAAGATCAAAGTGATAAGAATGGTGCTATTGTGTTTGTTGAATGCCAGTGTAAGGAAACCTATCCCATACAACACATTGTAAAGCTGTCGTTTGAAAATTATATCTTTCCCTATTGCAATAGTTGCTGTTTCTTTTCGTTGGACAATCATAGCCCTGAATCGAGACTAAAAAGAGCGTCACAATGCGCTGTATCCCAAGAGTTCTTTCTGCGAGTGTTAGTAGAACATTTGGTAAGCAAGATTAAAAAATTTAAAAAATGTTTAGCACCGATGCTTATTTGAAATCTTTCACGGATAAATATGGACTATGTTTGTCAGCGTTATGTTTTAAACAGTATATTAGTTAATTACCTGGTTTTGAGTTATACAAAAAAATAAAACTTCTCCTTATATAAAAATGCTCGCTTCGCTTCGCATCGCATGACAACCAAGTCACCAAAAACTAACATAATCAGTATTTTATAATAACTGTTAAAAACCATATATATAAATATATTTTAAAATAAGGTCTAATTTTGAAAATAAATTATGTACAAATAGAAAACCACTTTAACAAATTAGAGAAAATTTTAAATTTTGGATTTTTCGGATTTATACCGAAAACAGGGTCAAAAAATTAATTTTTTAATTTCTTTCCAACCATTGAAATTCCTCACTAAGGACAATTCCTCGGTTGTTATTCTCCAAGAGGATGTTGCACATTGCATAATCCACGGAGCAGGTCCGACTGGAGTCGACGAGCCGAGAAATAGAGGCCAAAGGCAAAAGAAGGACCAGACATTCAAAACGGTCTCTTGGGTGAAATTTCCAACAACCTTTGGTTTTACCACACCCATGGTGATGAAAATGCTCATCGTGGGATCCAATGTGGACTGTACCCCAAACGCTCAAACGCGGTTCGTGAGAACAACAGAAGGCGGGGAATCGGATTCAAATCATAGTTTGTGCCGAGTCCTAAAGCTCTTGCAACTCAAAATGAGTCACGGACTTCCCTTTCTGCGCCAAATTTTCTCTGAAAGTTGGACACAGAGTGTGTTCCAGCATTGTGCTGTCAACCATACAGCCCACATTAGGGTATGATATGATGGTTACTTCATAGCCTCTGGCTAGAAGATAGAACGACAGCCTCAATGTTGTCGTTCAAGCCAACTTCTTTCTGAGAAGAGATATAGGCAATAAGACCCAAAACAATAAGAATTGAAGGGCGGCAAGACTAATGAGAAAGAACAAAAGCTTGGCAATAAGTCTTTCAGAAGAGGCGTAAGTCCCATTTGCTAGACGCTGGAATATACCCCAGGGAACTCACACCTGGCGAAGTATGTCATACAACGCCCAAGGCGTCTCTGAGACAAATATAACCAGATGTCCAGCCAAAGAAAAGAATGGAGTTTTGATGAGAAGTCACGGAGACAAGGTGCATATAAAGCACTCGGCACAATGTGTCTAATTTTACTTAAATAAATAATTTGGGTCTAAAACTATCAAAATAAAAATTAGCGTAAATAGACATGACCTTTAAAAACTTTAATTACCATTGTATATTACTAGGGCAACCAAAAATAGCAGCTATAAAATAGCATTATTAGCACTTATAAAATCGAGTTTTGATATAAAATAAGCATTTATAATCACTGTTTAATTCACCAAATAAATCATTTTAATATTGATTTATATATTAAATATTTTGTTGAATCGAAACTCTAGGATGATCTGAAATAAGTTTCGATATTATTTCGAATATCCAAACAATTTAATCAATATATACGAAGTTTAAAATGATACTTAAGAGAATTCCCAATCTTTTATTTCAGACGACAAAATATTTATTGTGTATTTAAATATTTTCGTTGAATTTAGTTCATGCAAATATAATTAATATGAATAATTTTATTAATTATTAAATTTCACTTATCAAGATCACTCTTGTTTTTGACATATACAGTTTATACATATTTAGTTGGGTAGTAATGTTTTTGTATAAACATAGTTTCTTATATTGATTCAAAGTTGGCGGATTGTTTTATCTTATTTTTCAATTAACATTTCATATATAATTGCGTTTAATTACATCATAATAAATATAGTAATGTATAAAATCATTGACTTTTCTTGACATAATATTTAATATTATGGAATAGCTAAAAGAGCTTAGTATAAAAGGTAAGAATTGCATTTTACATAATTTTATTTTATCGGCAGTATTTGGTTTAGATTCGAAATAATCAGTTCATAAAATGCTATTTGTCATAATAGTTGACAACAGTCATCGAATGCTTCTGAATAGCTCGAATTGATTTGAGAAACATAGTATGAATATACATGTGTTAATGTAATTATATCGTTTTGACAATATTTATAACTTTTTAATATAATTTGGAATAAAAAATCAAGTTACTTATTGTTTGTTAAATATAAATTTATAAATAAAATCCATTTATATTTTTGATTTTAAATCAACATCTTAATTAGCATCAAATCTTTAAAATATTTAAATAGAGATCACTACGGTTTCGGTGATACTATGTTTAGATATCTATCTAGTTGAACTAAAGACGTATTTCTTAGCTGGCAAATATTTTAAAAACGCGACAAGCGTTGGATTTTAAATTAGTAATATATAATTAATCTTATATGATTTTTAATTAAAAAATTTCCTGGGTATAAAACATAAAAATGATTTAATATAACCAGCGATTGTTTGAAATTAAAAGCCTCAAAAATTTTACCATATAATTTTCAAACATTTATAAACATGGTGCTAATGTTTCCTAATAAATAACATATAAGCGAATATTTAATTTAAAATGTTCTTAATTACGCAAATTTATTTAATTTTATTTATAAAAGTTATTAGTAGCATTTTCTTTCATTTGATTGATTTTTCAATAATATTATTAGTTCATAATTAAAGAGTGCGGAATTAAACCGATTTTTTTTAAAAATAAAATTGCTTCAAAATAACATTTATTCGGTTTTAAAAGCTCTAGGTGTATATACTTCAACAACATATATAATCAATTGTATACAAACTCATATAAGGTTTATTGTCCGGATAGTTTCCTTGAAAATAATATTTCATTACTATATTTTTTGACCGAAACACGTTTTTGGTGCAWAATAAGCAAACACGTCTTTTTAAGCATTTCTATCTCGTTCAGAAGCACTCGAAAAAAATTTTTAATACTAAAAATAACGTTATTGGGCTATAAGGTTAAATATAAGTAAAAATAATTTTCAGCATTTTGGTTGCCCTAAATATTATCCTATAACTAGGTGTAATCGCGATTAATAAGTGCGAAGCATAGGAACACCTTAAAGCTTTAAAAGATTTTTAATTTTGACACTAATTAAAATATTTTGATATAACTTCGTTATTCAAAATAATATTATAAATGTTTAACAAATAGTACAACACATTTTAACTAAAAATCAGTGTTAAAAAAAGTTAGCTGAATTCTTCAAAAATAACGAGAAAAATCACGTTATTTTAACACTTTACCTACCGCAGGGGTCAATATGACCCATAGGCCTTTCCGGTAAATCACCATATGGGTCACATTGACCCATAGTTTCGAAGATTATCGGACCATATGGGTCTATATGACCCATGAAATGCCATCCTTTGGAGACGGTATGGGTCATAATGACCCAAACCACTTTCCATTAAAATACTGGATGGGTCATTATGACATAACATATATTATAGGAACTAACTTTTCATAAAAAATGTTTATTTTATTTCATAAATGTTAACATGTATATTATATCACTAGTTAATCATTTGGTATTTATTTAGGAATATATAAATCACCCAGTTTTATTTTATAAGTGATTTTTTATTTTAAAATTTTAAATTCTTAGAAAGTATGAAGACTCGTAGTAATACTTCCATAGAGCCTCCCAAAAACAAACAATTTACAGACAACACTAAAACCTCCAAAATCCAAGCCCAACTTCGTTACAAATGCAATCAATGCACTGAGGAACTAAAGACTTACAAATCAAAACAGTCGCTATATAACCATGTCAGTAAGAAACACAAACCTCAATTTAAGAAATATGCTTGCAACATGTGTAACTACTCATCTAAACACTATCTTGTTTTAGTTAATCATATTATCAAGTTGCATAAGGATAAACACAGCTTCAAAGTATATGAAAGCGAGGACATTATAAATTCTTCAAAGTTTTTTCTATCCATATTGAACGATGGTCAATATAGCTTCATAAAGAGTACTTCCCCAAAAGACGTAAATGAAGGGGTTACTTCTTATTTTATTTGCAGTACATACAAATATAACACGCAATGTAGTTGTTTTATAAAGCAAATTAAAAATGGGAACCGCACAACTATAGTATATTACAATTCCCATAATCATGAACCCATGTTAAGTAAAATGAGACTTGCGAAACAAGATAAAGGACATTATATGTCCGAACTTCAACAGGGGATTTCCATAGACACTATACATAACAAAATTGCAAAGAATTTTGATTCTCAAAATGTAACTAAAAAACAGCTTATAACAAAAAATTATCTAAGATATCTCAGAACCGAACTCAGTACTTTCAAACGGTTTCATAAAGAAGACTTTAAAAACTGCCAAGCCATTTTGGAGCACTTCAATGATCTGTCATACTTACAACAATTCCTATACAAAGAAAAAGGTGCGGTTTGCCTTGGAAGACCGGAGATAACAGAACACTTCATTCTGGCCTTTCAAACAAAATCTCAGAATTTAACTTTTTATAAAGAAAACTCTTCTTATATCCTAGCAGACTCAACACATTCTACAAATGTGTACAATTACACTCTAATAACATTCGCAGTACTCACACGTCGCCAAAGATTCCTTCCTATCCTTTGGATTATAACTGACAGCGACTCAGAAAAAACAATAAGCTATGTCCTTGAAAAGTTTTCCCATAACAATAATATTCCAATGACGCCCGTTATAATTATGAGTGACATGTCCCCGGTATACAAAAACAGCTGGGAGAGAAACATCAATTCTGATATCCGCTGGATATTTTGCATTTGGCATGTAAAACGGGCAATAGTTAAAAATATATATGCAAAAGTTAAAGATTCAGATGTACGAACTGAAATAGAAAATAAGTTCGAGGGCCTTTGTAAAGTAACAAATGAATCTGACTTCAAGAAAAAGCTTCAATTATTTTTAAATTTTACATTTCTGAAAGCTAAAATTTTTAACGACTACTTTATACAGTATTACAGTAATAATGTGAAGAAGTGGGCATGTTATGCAAGGTGTGATCTTGAACTTAACACCAACATGTTCACAGAAAGTTTTCACAACGTTCTAAAAAATCGACATCTCAAAAGACATTCTAACCACAGGCTTGACTTTCTCATATACAGTCTGTTTAACTACGATTCTACACGAGCTATGAACGAGTATCTTTCTACACTGTATAACAATAAGGAATATATGGGCTATCGCGAAAAAGTGGCGTACAAGAAACATAAAATGAGTTATACTTTGGTAGATAAGAAATTTAAAAAAATAGGCCAGGTAGTTCATTACAAAAAATACAGAATCAAGAAAGGTAGCTGTACAGGATGTTGTGGAAATTGTCAATACATGTGTCGTGGATGTGGTATCTGTAAAGACAGATACATATGTACGTGCTTATCCTTCTTAATAAAGAAGGAAATGTGCAAACACATCCACAAAGTGCACCATTGTTTTATAGGAATGGAGACATTGATCAATTAAATTCTAAAAACCCAACATCGGGGTTTGAAAAATTAAAATCTAAAAATATTGACAATCAGAAAGATACCATTATCAATAACAGCAACTCTAACAGAGTATCTGGAGACAACCTAAACCAAAGGCGGAATATGACTCCTGATATCACTGTTGGACAAGACACGTTAAGTATTGAGGAGAAAAAACAACATAAGGAACTTACAGAAACCGGTTCTTCTGTTACACGATCAAATAAGAAGACAAGTTCGAGAGTAAGTTCAGATCATAACAACAGGTTAAGAAAACAACTCCTTCTACCCTCCGATAGTATGACCAACAATAAACACGCCGTAACAATAAGTTCTCAATCTAACGATATTATGGATAGCAAAGAAACTAAACCCCAATTTAAAAGAGAAAGGGCCAATAAAATCGACAAAATAAAAGAACATTTTGAAAGTCTACTTGAAAAGCTTGAAAAGACCGAGTCGATCGAATACCTAACTGATATTGAGGCAAAAATTAGATTTGTTGATTCGATACAGCCTTTTAAATGCAACACACAGCCGTTTACTGAGCCTAAACAGAAGGAAATGATGACCAAACCTTTGAAACAACGAAAGTCCCTGTTTAAAAGACCAAAGGTAAAACAAAAATAACAAGACTAACACTTAAATAGTTGGGAAGTGTATTTCTACAAGACCGATGCATAAATAAGTTGTTCGTTTTAATAAATATTTATCGGAATTAGCCTTTCCCAGCCTTTTAAGCCTAAATTTTTAAATGAAACATGCATACTCTGTTATATTCATATTAATGTGCTATTTAAATACATTTTGTCTAATAATAGTTCTATTATACGTATTTAGTCCCTGTATATGCAACATAATATAATATTAAAGCTTTTACGAACAAAACCCTCAATACAAGCTTTCAAAAAATAATCAACACAAATAATAAGATTATATAAAACAGTAGGCTTCTGTTAGTTATATACCTGTGTTATTCTTCTGTTGAACGATATAAAATTTTAAAATTTTAAATTTTCTTTTATCGGACTGTATAAGACTAATAGAGATCTACAAAGCAAACGGATAATATTGGGAACAGGTGGAAACTAAGAGATACAAACAGGACACGATAACTTAAACCCAGAGCAAACTGAACCGAGAAAGACCTAACAGAAGCGAACATGCTAGAAACGAAACAAACTAGGACATCATGAAACCACAAGGAACAATATAAACAACCCAGAAAGACATAGATTGACAAGAACAAATATAAACAGACATTACCATCCATAAGCCATTGTAAACAAATAGAGGTGAACAGAAATAAGCCACAACAAGTAAAGACAACAGAGATAGACAGGAATTACTGATAGGGTAACATTAAATTCTTGAATTGGACTCTAAATTGAGAGACAAACATTTTCTACAGTGACTTCTTCCTAAAACAAATAATATGCTTTGAAAATATAGTAATTTGGGAATGGAATTAGAATAGTACATATGTGGCAAAGGGTATGGAAATATATGGTGTTAGACTTCATACCGGCTCTAGTATACAGAAGTGGTTTGTATAAATCAGGACAAGAAGTATTGATTAAACTTCTAGCAATGTGGTTTTAATATCACTGTGGTGTAGAAAACTGAATCTTAATAAAGTAAAGAAATGTCACAAAATTGATTTGATATATGATTCAATAAACACAAACAACAGATTAACCAAAATTTAACTCTTTGTAAATAAATAATTAATTAAAAACACACAAATTATTTTTAAAGTTTATATATTTTGATAATTTATATAGAATAATTTTTATAAAACACATACAACTATAGATTAATCAATATCTTAATTAAATTATTAAATTCTGCGCTTCGCTACATTGTTTATATTGTTTTATCTGAAACAGCCCAACGTTCGTCCACTTAATATAAAGATCGTTATTTGAATTCTTCTTACAAATTCTCTGGAATAATTTCCTCAATTGATATTTATATGGCTTGATATATACTCCTTAAATGCTTTTATTAACATGGCGTAGATCAATAGAGTTTTCTGTCAAAATAAATCATATTGTTACCATATAGTTATTAAAATCCTGCTTCTTAAGTCTAGTCAAACTCCAATACAAGCGCTAAAGTTTTATAGTCTGATGTTATGGGTTCGGACTTCTTTCAATAAACGCTTTACATTGTTTTAATTTGACAGGAACCGAATGGTTTATGCTTGCTAATTTAATACCATCTGTCTGAGAATGATGATATACGAACTTGCCTATGCTCTGTCATTGGGCGAATAATGACGTTCAAATCGTTAAATCCATTGTTCCTGGATAGGATAGCTTTTCTTGTTGTAAATAGAGGGTTGTAGAAGTTGGGGGATACTTTAAAGATGTGGGTAGGGTGTATCTAAACAAAAGCTATCATTATAAGAGATAATGTTCGATAGAGTTGTCTATATTTTCCTGCAACAGTGTTTCAATTTTTAATTTTTAAAAACTATAAACAAATACAAACTTTACAAACATAGAAGAAATGATATTATAATACATGACTACTATTTAGAAACAAAATACATAGTATACTAAAACAGCTAAAACAACAAACTCGCAAAGTTAAATGGTTTATATAGAAATGTTCTTTTAATTTAGCATTTGTGTATAGCTTGAAACAAGCGACTTACTAAAAAAAATATGGTTTTATAGTATCATCATGCCAATTAGATTTTGTATGTTATTTCAACATTTACATACGGTTGTGTCTATCCGTACTTAAAATTTCATATTATATAGAATCCGAATTAATTTTTTAAAACCTATTACATGTCTGTTTATTATTTTTAATGCTGACCATATGATTAAATAAGGCTTTTGTGGTGTTTGGTTGTTTGGGTTAAAATAATTTTGAAATTAATTTTTGAAATTTCACATGTCATGGACTATCATTAACACAGACGTTCTCTTACTCGAACAAGCACAATACATGTTCATTTAGCGAGATAGTTTGAATACAAGGCACGATATAACAGAGGAAGCAGCCTTGGCCAATTTGGGTAAGAAACCATTCGTATACACACCCATAATGATAGCATAAAGACATTGAATAGGCTGTAACATCGGATATAATTATAAAAACGGTATGTTCAAGTTTTGAACCAGGACGTTTTCTTGATAAGCCATACTTTATTAATTTGAACTTAAAATGGCTTAGCCATTGGTATATAATAGGTTCTTTTGAATGATAGCCATGTATTGGTACAACATAAGAAAATGATAGGTTGGGATTCGTATTGTGGGAGAAATAATAATGTATTAGTAGAAATTGTGATACGAACGTTGTGTTACATAAGGATGTGTTCCTCATTCACGTACTTAAAGAAGATACTTAAGAATTGTTATTCATTAAAATCAACATTATGAAAGATAATGTGCATACTGAATTGATTTATCCATGGACACGATTGATTTGGAATGGAATCCAAATTAAAACATAATGGTGAGTAGCAAACCCCTAAATTTAATTAAGATTATATTATTATACAATTAAAGATTAAGCCAATATCGAAATAATAGAATATAATTTTCAAACTTAACAGGTTCTAAAATTTGTATTTAAATTATAATTGTAAAGTTTAAAACATATTAAATATATTTTACTTTATTGTGTTTGCAGATCAACTATCATATAGATTATTACAATTCTTCGGTTGGTTTAAATTGTACTAGCATAATGTCTTAGTCCCGATTTCTGGTAGTTTCTTTATTATGTATAATTTCAGTCCAACATTACCAACGCTTATTGAATCCCTTGAAATATACAACGTTTTTGCGTCTGCTATACTAAATAGATGTAATTCGACTTCGCTAGTGGTATTTTGTCGTGTGTTCATGAAGGTAGTATTGCCCAGAACCATTGATGCAAAGTATGTGAGTATTTTAACTTAGTATTCTTTTGATACAGTTTGATTAAACGCGTGTTTACTCGCGATCTTGTTGTTCTTTAATTCTATGTAGGTCTAGACGCAACGAGTAATTACTCGACTTCTCAAGACCCTATGTGTTAGTAGACCCTCTTTATACTCGCCTGTTCCTAAATTACAGTCACGTTGGATTCTCTCGACCAAAGTATTGGGGAGATTTCTTTTTTGGGCTTTCCGACGAGCTGTTTGAGTTCCTGACGAAGGAATAAGTTGATTTCTGTTTCAATTGCGAAAATTTAAAGTTTTGTGGTTTGTAAAGTGTAGTTGTGTTTGCAGTGATATAAGGTAACTTTTAAAAAAATTAATTCTAACACAATGAACGATCCCAAGAAAGACTGGTTTGCTATGGGGATGAAATTCCGGTCTTATAAAAAGTTAACCCAGTACATAAAGGAGTACCAGGAGAATAATTCTATCATGCTAGAAACCAAATCGGCTGTATATCTAGACAGTTTATCGACTATACCGAAACAATGCAGCACGAATGAATCTGTACTGAAAAGCTTGCACATCTACTCAATAACATACTCGTGCGAATATGGTAACAGAGCGTATAGAACTACTAGTATAAACCGAAACACTTCTACCAAAAAGTTTGGTTGCCCATTCAAAGTCTTGATTGGGATTTCACACAGTCATTTGGAAATTCGTGAATGTTGCGGACATTCTAACCATCCATTCATTTCAATAAGGAAACTCAACAATGTGGACATTGACGATGAAAACCTTCATCGGGATTATCAATTAACAAGTTCGGTTTCTACAATAGCGAATGCCCAATCAATAAAAACCAATACATATGTTGACCCAAAGAATTTACATAACAGGCTTGAGGATGTTAAACAAAAAGAAATAGAGAAGAATAAAGCTATCCTGAACAAATTCGAAGAAGACTTTACATTTCATAGAATATTAAATAAAAGTGCGAAAGAAATAGCATATTTATACCAAGATCCATATATGCAAAGGTTATGGAACACGTATAATGATGTAGTAATTATGGATAGTACTTTCGATCTTTACATAAAGAAATGGAGCTTCTTCGCACTAGTTGTCATAAATGGGGACGGTATTTCTGAGATTGCAGGGTGGTTCGTTGTTCAGGACGAATCATACCAAACTGTATCTAAAGTCTTTGATATATTACGCGAACTAAATAACTATGAACATGTAGAAAGTTTCTTGATCGACAAAGATTTCACAGAAATCAAAATTATTAAAGACTACTTTATTAATTCCGAAATACAATTCTGTCGCTACCATGTTATAAAGGCATTTGGTAGGAAAGTGTCATCTAAAAATTTAAATTTAACAAAAGAAGAAGTTGAAAATGATAAGAGCGTATTTAAACAAATTATAGATTGTCAGACTACGGAAGAAATGGATATTTTATCTCTTAATTTCACAAGTCAAACCAAAATCTATTTTGAAAATAATTGGAAGAACATTCCCCATAAATGGGTTGACAATTTAAAGAAAAAAAACATAAATTTGGGATTACGTACCACAGGAAGAATAGAAAATTTATTCAAACGTTTAAAGGATTATTTAAATTTACACAATCCATTGGAAAAATTAACAACTGACTTGTTCAACTTTATAAATACAGAGAGAAATAAAATGAATAACAAATTAACAAAGAAATATATGAAAATATCTCGCAAATTAGCTAGTCTTGAAATACTTGAATGTAAAAGATATCTAACCCGCTTCGCATATAAGTTTCTAATATTGCTTATAGAAGAATCTAACAAGATTGTGCGAGTTGATATGCAAATTGATGAGGACTGTGAGAGTTGTATTGACAACAAAAGAGTAGGTTTGCCATGTATCCACATGCTAAGCTATCGACGTGACCCAAGTTATATAATCAACAATTCGGCTAGTAGGTGGTCTCGTAGTGTATTTTATAGTTTTATACCGCACGATTTCTTCTTTTTCCTGCCGGAAACAAATGAAAGAATAAATACAGTACCAATTGAGAACAATCATTTAGAAGCTTTGACTGATACATTGGATAATAGAAATTCTAATCAGAGTGTAGAAAATTGTGATATAGTTGATGAGCAAAATGACTTTCAAAATATAGACCATTTTGATGATAGTAATGACATATTTGAATCTGATAAGTGTTTTGAAAATAATGATAACGAATACGAATCGCATTACGGTGTAGCTGTAGATGAAGGTTTGAACACTGACGAGGGTTATTTGGAATGGGAAAATACTTCCGAATATCTACAGCGATCTTGGCCTAGTATGTTCGAATTGACGAAGACATTAACTTCACAAATTGATGCTCATGGTGAGCTAAAATTGGGAAAAGGAGAGCAGTTAATAAGGAAAATAATTGAATTAATCGATGATGATAAAATGGATGATCTTTTTAAAATAATTAAATTATAATTATGAATAATTAACATGCCGGAAATTATCATGCAATTTCATAAATATTATCATTCAAAAAATTTAATACCACCAAATTAACAATTGTTAATTTCTATATTAATATAATTCGATTTACACAAATAATGGGTCTATAAAGTAATTAATAAAAATCATTTCATATAGTTTTACAAGTTTCCTTATTTCTAAAACAATAAAATTGACGATTCGAAATATAATCGTATAATTGTGATTATTGAAGAATCCCTATATTTTGTCTTGTTTCAATCTCCCAAATATTCCCCTTATTATAAAGTTTCGCTTTTATTCTTTCTTTGAAATGTTTAAAGGGGTGTTTTTGATTGATTCCCCAGGTTATGAATGTTCTATATTTAAGTTGTACATTGTCCATAGTGAATTTCTTGGAAAATATAGCACCTATTTTCATCATATCTGCGTGATGATCTATAGGTAAAATGATGATCATAAAATGTTTTTGGGATTGTTTGTATAATACCGTGTCTTCTGTAGCACATTGGAGGATTCCGGGTAGAAATGATCTAACAAAATTGGCGTTTGTGCATCCCAAGAGAATATTGTCTCATATAAAGTTCTCTTTTACATCATGCCTTGTATATGAAATATCCCACTATTGAATTGGTCAAGGCTGCTTCCTCTGTTATATCGTGCCTTGTATTCAAACTATCTCGCTAAATGAACATGTATTGTGCTTGTTCGAGTAAGAGAACGTCTGTGTTAATGATAGTCCATGACATGTGAAATTTCAAAAATTAATTTCAAAATTATTTTAACCCAAACAACCAAACACCACAAAAGCCTTATTTAATCATATGGTCAGCATTAAAAATAATAAACAGACATGTAATAGGTTTTAAAAAATTAATCCGGATTCTATATAATATGAAATTTTAAGTACGGATAGACTTCGCCTTTACATACGATCAATGATTTCCAACGTAATTGAATCGTGAGTTGCATATAGACTCGTTTTAATAGCACCATAACCTGTAGCGTAAAGTATATATACCCATCAACAATAACTGACGTCTTCGTGTAACATCTATACTTTCTAAGAATTTAAAATTTTAAAATAAAAAATCACTTTTAAAATAAAACTGGGTGATTTATATATTCCTAAATAAATACCAAATGATTAACTAGTGATATAATATACATGTTAACATTTATGAAATAAAATAAACATTTTTTATGAAAAGTTAGTTCCTATAATATATGTCGTGTACCCCTATACGGTGGGGCCGTGGGGTTTACTGGTTTGCATGACCCTATGGGATTTTTCGAAAATTTAAATTTTCTATAAATTGTATATAATAATTTGTATAAAAGTTATAAATATAGAAAAATGCAAAATTTTTATTAAAATTTATATTTACAAATTTTCACCCGTAAAATTGTTAATTATCAATTAATTCGCCAGTTGTTCTATTAAAACATATCAAAGCGGTATTTTAAACTCCAAAGATGACAGATTGTAATATTTCGAATGCTTATAATGTAATTTATTTTTTATTTTACAATAGTGATTCGTCTTTGTTTCATATAACGTAAAATCAAATCACAACTTTTATAACAATAACTTATTTAAAATATTTCCTACATTTATCATGTAATTAACACTTTCTGTATGAAGCACTTTTTTGAAAAATTTTTACATATTGTTAATGTATGATGCTAATATATACAAAACATATTTTGTTGTTTTAAAACGAACGTTATCAAAAATAATCCTAACAAATTTTAGAAATTTTTAATTTTTCAATTTTGTTAATTTCAATAGAAATCATTGTGTTATATACTTATTTGTTGTTATTCCTTAATTTTCAATGAGTAAAATACCTATAAGTGCAATTATTTTTAAATCGTATAGTGGAAAAATAACTTTTGAAAATACAAACTTGTGTTTTTAGAAAAGTTTAAGGGGTTATAAAGACTAACCCCGAGCATGGTTCGATTTAATAGTGTTTAATTGACGTTTATAACTGCTATAGTGATTTTAATAGATATTTTAAATTTTGATATAAAATGCAAAAAATTTAGCAAAACCCATCTTACATGTCGTTAATTTCTTTATATTTTAAAATAATACATTAAAACATAATAAAAACAAATAGTTAATTACCAATTCGTTCTATAGCATTCATTTCCGGGCCCTCTGTAGAGGGCCTCCGTACAAAAAGAGTTAAATMYATWTTTYGCTAAGACGCTTTATTATTGTGGAGGCCGAGCTATCTTTAGAGACATTGTACTTGGAAACCTGGTAATTTGTTACCATAACTTTCAACCAATCGTCAG
>JASNJN010001118.1:0-15817 GCA_030180075.1 Mikrocytos mackini
ATTGACTGATCCCGAAGACCATTTATAAGAACGTCCTTAATCCAGTGATCCTCCTCTTCCTTAAGGTTACACTCTGCAGCAATCTCTTGTAACGCTTTTATAAAGTTTTCAACGGATTCCCCGTTTCTTTGGATCCTGTTTATAAACTCGCACCTTTTAATTGTTGCGGTTTCTTTTTTGTAATAGTGATTGTCTATTGCCCTATTTATATCTTCAATAGATAATAATGGACCTGTGAAACTTCTTACTAGTTTATTTCCTTCAGTTCCTAGAAAAGCTTTAAAATAGCTACTGTTCTATCCCGAGGAAAACCATCGTAATTATTCGCGGTCATAAATACTCGGAAACCTTCAAACCAATTTCGCCAATCAACCCGGGGTTCTCCGACCTCGGGTAAGAAACTGTCAGGCTGTTTAAATATCAGACTTGATACCTCCTTTTCTATTGTTTGTATTTGTTCTTTACCGCTGCTATTTCCAGGGTTAATGCTATCTTCTGTAGCTTGTTTTATTCTTTTCCCTTCGAAACTCTTTGTTTTTTCTTGCTCCTCAGATACTACTATAGTTTCTGGGAGTCTTTCTTTTTTAATGYCTTTAYTAACATGAGGTGGTTCGTTTTCCATGGGTTTAGAAGTTGGTGTGCCTATTATTTTTGTTTCTTTTTGTATTTCTTGCTCCTCTTGATCCGTTTTGATTTTTGGGAGACTTAATTTTTTCAAACCTTTTTTATTTTGCTCCTCTTGAACCGTGTTGGTTATTGGGAGACTTTCTTTTTTCAAACCTTTTTTATCATGCTCCTCTTGTAATACGATAGTTTTTGGGAGATTTTGTTTTTCGGCGTCTTTTGTATCTTGCTCCTCATGTACCCTACAGGTTATTGGGAGACTTACTTGTTGTTGATCATGTTCGTTCTGTTTTGTTTTTTTTGCTCTTGTTATTGGAGTTAGTGCTTCTTTTTCCATTTTCTCCCTTTCTCGGCGAGCTGCCACTTTCTGAAGGGCTTTCTGTATCTCTTCAGGGTGTTCTTGCAACCACCTCTGATAGGCAATTTCATCACGCTCCTCGTGGCTTTTCCAAAGATCTTGGATTTCTTTCCAGATCAACCTTATTACCCAACCATCTTTGTTAGGAATAGCCAGCTTTTCGAGTTGTGCTGTAGGTCCTATTTCCGCCATTATCTGGTGAACTGTTTTCTTTGCAAACTTTCTTGCTAATGACAACACCACATTCACTACTTCCGCGTCGGTTTCAGCGACGGGAGTCATACTACCTCTGGCGGTGTATTTTACAAGGAGTCTGTACTTATCCCTCCTTCCCAGGGTTCTGCACATGTCTTTAAGCTTCTCGACGGTCTCTGTTTTCGTCATTTTCGATCCTAAGTTTTCTTTGAAATTTTATTTTTTAAAAATATTTATGTTGCAAATATTTGTAAGATTTTCAATCGGCTAAATAATGATGGACTTTTCACGCTATAAAGGGAAACTTGAAAGATACCATGACAACATGCGTGAGTAATGATATAACATCATTGGGGTTTTCAAAACGTTTTATTAAAGATTAAACTTTTGACAAGAATAGGAGTGGTGTAGATAAGCACACAGATAACGGACACACTTTCGTAGGGTTTCACAAATGTAAAGAAGACAAATATGATGCTATGTGTGATTGTAACTTCTTACCAAGAACACACTGCATTTTCAAAACTAGAACCGAGCATTAAAGACACAATCAACACCATATACAAACCGTTCAACTAAATGGTTTGTAGTTCAATCGATAATGATCCAATCTGATTGTAGACACAAAATCTTCTACTATAAACAAGTTTAACCATGTGAAAACAATGTGGTTTTATGCATTTTACAAAGCTACAAACATTGAATAGTGAATATGAAGAGTATTGTATAAAAGACAAACCCCATAGAATACTAAGGGTATATTGGCGGTAAAATAAAACCTGTAAAACGCGGTAAATTTAGAGGTATACCCCTTTATAGAATATGGCTGGTGATAAAACAGCAGAGATAATAGAAATAGCAGAATTGTTAGGTCTGTTTGAAATATGTTCTTTATTGAGTACGATCGGAATTTATGTCAAAAGGATACAAACATTTAGTACTAGATTTAAAAGATAAAGACTTGGAATACTCAGCCTCCAAATCCTACAAATAGATATTTAAAAATCGTTATGACTTACGTGAACCTCATAGTTATATAGGTTAATATATACTTACAAACCCGAAGGTTTATAAACAACACGGAAAACTTAATGCAAAATTTTTTAAGACTATTAAACCGGCAGTTAATTAGACGGATTAAAACGGAATATGATTTAGTTGAAACGTAAATAAATATGACAAAATAAACAGTAAATAATATTGAATAATATAAATAATTTATAAAAATAAACAACACTAATAAAATGAATTAAAAGAATAAAATGTTTTAAATGTTATAGCAGACATGAGCATTTTCGACGATTTTCGGACCCGACCCGACCCGAACCGACCCGAAACGGGTCGGGCGGGCTCGGGTCGAAAATGAAAATCATTTTGGTAGTAAAAATTTTGAATTTCTGGAAAATATTGATCAAAATAGTGTTATAAAAGTTGGCAAATCGACATTTTGCTTACGGCCAAATAAAATAATCCCTTCGAGTATAGTTTATTTCACTTATATAAATCTTTGAATGGGTTTAGTAAGTTTAAAAGGTGATATTATTAATAATTTTGGTCTTTCGTGATTTGTTGAGAATTTTTGGCGATTTTTGGACCTTCTTCCGCCCGAACCCGACCCGATCGGGTCGGGTACGCTCATGTCTGTGTTATAGTATAATAATTAAAAATGATTTTTTATTAGTAATACCCATTCAATTATTTATTTCTCCTTTTATCCTGGTAAATAAACTTTAGGAACATAATTTGATTCAATTTTTTTACCGAAAGTCTATTTCTCTGTTTCGTCAAGACTGTTCCGGCTATGGAAAAACTCCTTTCGACTTCAACATTGTTAGGTTTTATTGAATTATACCAAGATTCAAGTTTATTAAGCAGAGTTCCTTTCCTGTTTGTTCCAATAAAATTGTTGATCTCATTATTAAAATGCTCCCAAAGCTGATCTCGGGTCAATGTAGACCTAATGTTTCTTGTTTGTGGGGTATTTGCATTATTTTTTGACTGCGAAATTCTTTCGTGCAAGTCTACAGCAAAGTTTACCTCCGTTTGTTCATTTGATTCTGAATAATTTTCCGACCTAACGTTGTCTGTTTCCATTGTATCTTGTTCTGTTATATTTTCTTCGTTATTTTCAGAAAACTTTACATGTTTTAATAGTAAGTTGTAGAAAAGAAGAATGTCAAAGTCCCTAGATCTACTCCTGAAAAAATCAAGTTGTTTCTTTAAATCCTTATTCATTCTTTTTTCCAGTCGAAGCTCTAGCATTGTTTTAAAGTCCGTGTAAAAATCGTCATTTTTTCATCTAATTTTTCATTTATATAATCGATGGAAACATAAACGTCTAAAAGACGGGATTCTCGTTTACTATTCGAGATAAAAACCGCATTGGTTATTTCTAACAAATGTACCGTTTTATTTAACAAGGTCATTTCTTCTCTGGTTAAATAAAAAGATATATCCGTTGTCATTAGCAACTCTTGAATGACCGAATAATTGCTCAGAAATGATTTCAACATCGGATATGTTGAATTCCACCGTATGTCAGTTGATAATTTCAGGGTATTCCAGCCTATAGCTTGTACATATACCGATTTAGATCGCAAAGTTTTTATTAATAATCTTACTTTGGATAGGAAATCTGATAAATATATACCCTCTGTGTTTGGGGTTTCTTCAGATTCTTCTTCGCTATCGGACAAATCTTCCATAGCCGAACTAGAGTTGCTTTCTTCAGTTGTACCTTCATTTGTTGTGTCTTCTTCTGTATTATTGTTGTAATAAGGAATTGTAGAAGTATTAATCCGTTGGATTTCCAGTGTGGCCCCAAGGAATTTTTTAATAACAAGATTTAAAGTATGTAAAAAACAAATTTGATGATGAAAAGGTACTAGATTACCCAGTGATTTCATCATGTTGCAACCATCGGTAACTAGACAAATAAAATCCTTGTCTACGGATAACCTATACTCCTGTAGAACAGATTTTAACTTCTCAAAACAATCAATAGCGGTGAAAGGAGTCAATATTTCATATAATCCTAAGAAATAATACTTGCTCTCGGAAAATATTGTTACGTTTATAAAACGTTTATGATTTGAACCTTTCCATTCATCAGTATAAACTAGAGATGAGAATTATCAGCCCGCCCGCCCGAAACCGCGCGGTTCGGTTTCGGGCGGTGAAGGGGTCATTTTTCGAAAAAATTCTCATTAACAGGTGACTTATCTTTTTTGAAAGAAATTTCCAAAATAAATATGATTTTCTATTTTCTTAGCAATTAAACTATATTTTCAACAAGTTTGGGTAAATTTTAAGGTAATAGTCGTTTTTAATTGTATATTTTACAAGATTTTTCTTTATAAATATTTTTTAAAAAATTCAAAATTCTTCAGATTTTCACTGAAAATAAAACGGTTAAGAAACATGAAACCGCCCGCCCGTTTGGCGGCGCGGTTCGGGCGGTTCTCAAAAAATGGCTAAATTCTCACCTCTAGTATAAACTGTAAAAAGTTTATTTGAAGATGTTAATTGCCCAAGTTCCTCTTTAAGTTTTCCCTTTTTATTTGAATAATCCTTATTCATCATTGTTTCTATCTTACAATAAGATTTTGGAAACGTTGAATTATGAGTTTTAGACAAATTTTGTTGAATAACTTCACTTTTTAAAAGCTGATGAATTGAAAGATTATCCAATGTCAACAGTTTCATGATGTCCGTCTCGATTGAAATTCATTTCCCCCGTTTTTCTTGCATTATCCCCGCTTTTTTTAGAAATCGATTTTGAAACTTCTTAGACAAATATATCACGATAATATCGCATTTAAAGGATTCTCGGTTTCAAAAAAATTTTCGTAATTTTTTTTCATTTTCCCTTCGGTTATTCATTTTCCCCGTTTTTTTAGAAATGGAAGTCTTAAAAATGATCAAAAAAATGCAGTTCAACAATTTAAAATTTAATGGGCCGGTTTAAAAATTTCTGTAAATTATTATCAGTAAAAAATTTTGAACTTGAATTTCAAAATTTCCACTGCTTTGTAAATTCGATAAAAACTTGATTTTCTACAAAGGTATAAAAATTTCAAATATAAATTACCTAATAAAAAAATTCTGAAAATCAAATTTTTTGGTGATGAAAACAGCGTTTTTATGGTCTAATTAAAATTTTTGAAAAAAAAATTTTTTTGGATTTTTCCAAGGGGGTACATCAGGTAGTTTTCAAAAAAAGTCGTACCATAAAAACTCAAATTTTTTCATGAATTTTTTTTGAAATTTATCTACCTAACGTGTTTTCGAGAGATTTACAAATAGATACCTATAAAAATTTTCATGGATTTTCCAGTCGAGTTAATATCAAAAAATTAAAAATTCGGGTTAAAATTCACCTTTTTTGGGTCGTCCATATATCAAGTATTTTTTCGAATTTTTATCTCAAAATTGTTTTATCGTTAAGATTTCGCCCGWTAAAARCYGTAAAAAAAATTTCAAAAAATTTTTTTTATAAAAATCATATATTTTTGTGCACGACTTTTTGGACCAAAATCAAAAATTTTGGTTCAAAAAATTCGAAAATTTTTTTTTGATGGAAATCTATATAAAAACACTATAAATATCAAATTAACATGCCACTTGGGTAATAAAATGATTTTTGGTAAATTTTTTGAACCAAAAAGTCGTGCACAAAAATATATGATTTTTATACAAAATTTTTTCTGAAAAATCTTTATACAGCTTTTAACGGGCGAAATCTTAACGATAAAACAATTTTGAAATAAAAATTCGAAAAAATACTTGATATATGGACGACCCAAAAAAGGTGAATTTTAMCCCAAATTTTTAATTTTTTGATATTAACTCGACTGGAAAATCCATGAAAATTTTTATAGGTATCTATTTGTAGATCTCTCGAAAACACGTTAGGTAGATAAATTTCAAAAAAAATTTCATGAAAAAATTTGAGTTTTTATGGTATGACTTTTTGAAAACTACCTGATGTATCCCCTTGGAAAAATCCAAAAAAATTTTTTTTTCAAAAATTTTAATTAGACCATAAAAACGCTGTTTTTATCACCAAAAAAATTTGATTTTCAGAATTTTTTATTAGGTAATTTATATTTGAAAATTTTATACCTTTGTAGAAAATCAAGTTTTTACCGAATTTACAAAGCAGTGGAAATTTTGAAATTCAAGTTCAAAATTTTTTACTGATAATAATTTACAGAAATTTTTAAACCGATCCATTAAATTTTAAATTGTTGAACTGCACTTTTTTGATCATTTTTAAGACTTCCATTTCTAAAAAAACGGGGAAAATGAATAACCGAAGGGAAAATGAAAAAAAATTACGAAAAATTTTTTGAAACCGAAAATCCTTAAAATGTGATATTATCGTTATATATTTGTCTAAGAAGTTTCAAAATCGATTTCTAAAAAAAGCGGGGAAAATGATGGGGATCGGGGAAAATGAATAACTGCGGGGAAAATGCAAAAAAAACAGGGAGAATGCAAGAAAAACGGGGAAAATGAATTTCAATCGAGATAAACAATGGCTTAAATACCTACTATCTAACTAACATGACTACGAAAGTTTTATAATAGTACTTACTTTACTCCGACAATCTTAACACTGTAGAATATATACGAGAAGGATTGTGGAATTGATAAAAGACATTTGGTGTGCAGTGGGCCTGTATTTGCTGACTAACAGGATTATTCCGTTCAGATCCATGATTATATGGAAGTACACATTATCCGTTGCCTAATTCGACAATGAAGGATCAGACAAACCAAAGCCATATATCATGTATCAAAAAGTAACCACCTTCAGCTCAGCGAAATTGAAAAACCCCAATACGATAAAGAAAATCTATTATATTAGAACGGTGACCAGATTGGTATTTGATTGTTGGAAGTTCTGTACATTGGATATTCTAAACAGTAATTACACGATCATAATAAATGGACTAAAAGCTATAGATTTTAATATAAGGACAAAACAAACCAATCGAAGTGCATCTTGTTTAAAGCTTCATTCAACAAGATATCAGAACTCGAAATGGTTAAAGGGAAAACACAAACCGCTTCACTTCGAATAAGATCAGCAGAGACCCAAAAATTTGGAAGCGTTATATAGTTTGTTTGAACAAATACTGAAAGGAACGAATCAATGGATGGCTTTATGTCTTCAGAATTTTTTGGGAAAGTATCGCAATTTAGTAATAGGTTAAACCAAGAATTACAATTTTGTACAAATGAGTTAACGTAGTAAATATAATTATTTTGTATATTATATTAAATTTCTAAACTATTTTATGGTAATTAAAATGGAGTTGAATTATAGGACAAATTACAAATCTATTTCAATAAACATTTTATTAAATAAATATATGGTTTACAACTATTTATATAAATAATACCTATTAATTTAATAATTTTATAAGATCAAAAACCATATTAATGTAAAAATTAAACTTTGTGATAACTACTATTTTATATTACTAACCCTATAATTAATTATTTTAATAATGTTGCGCCATTTGGAAATTTTAGTCCACCTCTTTAAAACTAACTTTTTGAGTTTTAGTGAATATTCCTATTGTTGTTCTTATGGGGTTACTTTTATTATATCCCAGCGGGTAATATTACGATGGGCCCATAATGGCGCAATTTAAACTTCATGTTCAGTATTTATGCGAGTTTTTAACCATTTAGCCATGCTCATTTCTATTAGCTTATCCTTCCCAAGGGTTTTATAAAAATATATAATTTTGCTCTATGCGCTAAGCACCATAGGTTGAAACGAGAATTAGTCGCCTTCTCATTCGGGACTGGTGTTCATGGTTCAAAACATCTTTGGGTAGTTGACTGGTTCAATGGTCAGGGAATCATTAATTGGTTCCAAACTCACTAATTTATTTGGTCCTTGTGGCCAATATTACAACATTAATGACGTGGCGGCTCAATATTTGATCTCGGATGTTTTTGTCGTCTCACAAGGGGTCCAAACGAGAGTTGGGTTACAGGCGGTTTCATATTGTTAAAGGAATATTGATTCTTGTCTCGGATTGTAACAACCTCAGACTTTCGTCTCCATAGTAGGATCGCGTGAACTCTGCATTGATATTCAGGAAAACTTTTCAAATTTGATATTTTCTAGAAAATCTTCTTATATAACAAACAAAAGTGCATTTTACAAAACTATGACCAATCAAGCATTGATTAATAACCAATTTAAAAAACAAAACAAAACTAGGATACAGTAAATACGGCTGGAATCTTGTTTCCCACACTTTCTTCCATTTCCCACACTTTCTTCCAATTCCCACACTTTCTTCCGATTCCCACACTATCTTCCATATCCCACGATCGTCCATTTTAGCATGATTGCTGGCGGTTTTATGGTGTTTCACACATCCTAACCGATGTATGACGATATTTCCCAGAGACCGAGACTATTTTGATCTGTTAATACGAAAATCCACACTATATTCTTGGATATTACGAGCAATTTTCCAATTTTCCAATTTTTAAAATTTMARGMAATTAATGTATATWAWYGTKTAAAATMRACTTCCCAGCTTTCATARCCTAATATATTTGTAATAATTTTCAAAAATTATCTTTRAAATTTAATATAWTTTATTCCCACATGCCATATTWRGTGATAAAAATCAACTTAARARTCACTGTAATGTGAGTACGTAGTCGGTTATTCAACCATGTAAATATGCTTATATTTATTCATTAAACAGATAGTATGTAATGATTGGCCAATATTCAGAGTATTTTGTTGTTTGTTAGGCTCGGGAAAAACCCAAAAAACCATTTTTAATTTTTTCAAAAACCAATGCTAGAGTACTCACCGAAAATGTTAAATATGTACAATATGGGGCTAATGTGAGTATATAGCCGTGATATGGCATTATTTTCCGTATTTCTGGTAAAAATCATGATAAAATTAATCTGAGTGTGGGAAATGGAAGAAAGTGTGGGAATCGGAAGAAAGTGTGGGAAATGGAAGAAAGTGTGGGAAATGGAAGAAAATGTGGGGTGACGATTTATAGCCCTTTGAACCTCTTGTCTGATCCTCATTTTTGTTTTTATAGTCTTTTCTATTGTTGTTCTGGGTATGTTGGTTGTTATGTCTTGTGTTGGAACTCCTATTGTTGTAGTTGGAGTAGCCATTGTTTCTTCCAGGGTTTCTGTTGTAGGTAGGTCTCCTATCGTTATTGCGTTCGCCTGAATTATAAGCGGGGTTGTTTGGTCTTCTGGGGCCGTTATTCCAGTCATCAAGTCGAGGATGGTTCTGAGTTTGAGAGAATTGTCGTCTGTTTGGCCTGTTCTGCTCTCTAGCTCTGCAATCTCGTCCGCTGTGGCTTGGGCTTTTATGGAAGTTACACCAGATACCCTGTGTAGCTCTTGTCCCATGCTGTGGGCTGTTCCTATGCTTATTACTGTCCTGTTCAAGGATTATTTGTATAAGCGCGTCTTCTTGGGCGTCCATGTTGTTGGTTAGACTATCGAAAGACACATGTTGGAACTTGATAATGTCGAGTTTTGTCGCTCGAGTCAACCCGGCCTTGTATGTTTCTTCAATCTTCCGTTTCAGTTCCTCTTCATTGAGGGCTTGGTATAAGCTAATCGCTTAGTTATTTCTTCAATGTATTGAAGATACGACTTCATCGTGAGGAAGTTGTGTTGCTTGGCGCGTGACAATTCGTTCAAGTAGAAAACGGTTTTCTCGTATGGGTACTTATGTTGAAGTATAGCGTTGAGTTTGTCTTCATACGAGCTGCTTTCTGCTGTAATCGGAAGAACTTTGGGTCCTGTAAGTGACTCTATTACTTGGGCGGCTTGTATGTCGTCCCATTTACAGAGTTTCATCGTAGATAAGAAATTCTCTTTCCAGAGGAAAATGTCCTGCCGCTGAATGTCAATTAGCATGTCCAGCGTTCTATTGAGACTTATTTCTGTATTGGCTGGCGAAATTGTCCAATTTGCGAGGTCAGGTTTGTATTGGGCGTCGTGATCGTATACCATAGGCATATTTATGGTAGAAAGATGATCACGAACGGTGTCGCATGATATCATGTTGACATGCCCCATACGGGTATATGTGTCATATATGTTCTGACGGGTCCGTTGTGAGCCCGTATAAGGGTTGTTTGTAGAAGTTGTATGGGTAATCATTTTCTAAAGATTTTTAACTTTTATCTTTATTTAAGTCCCTGACAGCCACCATAACGCCTATACACAGTGTTTTAAATTATCATTTCTTTAGAAAGGAGAAAAATCTTTAAATTTATTTTGTTTGTCGTTTCCAATGTTGTACATACTGTTGATCTTTAAGAAGTTGTGTAAAAAAACTTTTTGTGGGAATATACCTTTTCTATACAGAATTGATATATGTTTTTATAAGTCTTCAATGTCGGGATGTGTTTTGATTTAGAAAGTGAACTATCTGATTTTATACATATCATACGTCTATATATGTAGCTTTGTGGTAAAGATGAATCGTGGTGTCGTCCATATCTTATTGGTAAAAATTTTCAAATTTAAAAAGATTCGTCTTCAAAAGCACACTTTTTTAAACTATTAAAAACGTCTTATTAGAAGCTAAAAACACGATTAGAACTGTTTTCACGTGCTTTGGGTGGTCAAAAAGGTTAATCCCATATTTTGTAAATAACTTTTTTTTTCGAAGGGGGGACCCTTGCGGCCCCCTTCTCAAAAAAAATAAAATTCCTCTTTTTTCACCCATTTTTCGAAAAACAGCCTCCAAAAGATCCGGAAAACGTTTTTTGACCAATAAAACATTGAAACAAACATGTTACCACCTTTGTTTGATTTTAAAAATGTCCACATTTTTCTGAAAAAAGTGTGCGTTTGAGGATAAAACATTTACAAATTATAAAATTTATCATAGATATCTGGTGCACTCCGGATATATTATTAAATTAAAAGTGACAGTTTTAAAATATAACGTTTTTGTTTATAGATCGTATTTTAAGTTTCATGTATAGTTATCTCTAAAAGATAAGTTTCTTGTCAAGATACAAATTTTCAAAATATTTCAAACTTTCTCTTTAATGGACACTTCTATACAGAAAACAAACGAAATACCGGACTTTCTTACGGGTTTATTTAACAAGAATGGGGTTCAATACACATRCAAACTATATTCTCGTGTGATAAATAGGGYAACCCATTTATTGCGCAATAAAAATGCATTATTTGTATTAACGTTTTTTTATTTTTGTAAATAATTTGCAGTAACAACTGGTTTAATAATCACATTATCAAACCACGAAATTCATTATTTTCTATAAAAATTAACTATGGATATTTTATATAATGTTTATATGGTGTAGAATTTTCATTTCCCGAGTCTCTAATTTATCGTGAATTGAGAATGCATTTTAAAATCTATTTCCCGAAAAAGAGGATGAATTCATCGAGAAATTTTATGTATAAAATTCCAATTTCTAGGAATAAAATATTTTTCACTTGATCTGTTCAAGAACATGAACATTCCGATTCGAAATAAATGCCAACGAGATAATTTAACACAAAATGTTGGGCCACAAGATAAAAGCTAATGAAACAGACAAACATATCGAGAGACACCAGAACGACTTCTAATATATTCGTATCAAAATAGTATTGGTGAAAGGCGACTGAAAATCGACCCTGCCATTTCTTCTTGATATAATAGCGATTGCTCATGTTAGAAATATATTTAACTGTTGGCAATGTAAGGATCCAGTATGGGGCCGACCAAAGATGTAAATATGAAAGAAAAGATAAATATTTAGAACTTTTGTAATCCTMGATCACAACAACAATGCCTCAGATAACAATAATACGAAATAAGAAGTTCCAGTGTGAAGAATGCATGTATCGATATTCCTCAAAAGCCTCACTCAACACCCATAGAAGTAAGATGCATTCGATCATAAAACCGCCGTTTAAATGCGATTTCTGTGAATATTCCTCGAAATCTAACTTAATTCTCGTTAATCATGTTATAAAGTCACACTCAAAAGTACACGATTACTAGGGCAACCAAAATACTGAAAATTATTTTTACTTATATTTAACCTTATAGCCCAACGACGTTATTTTTAGTATTAAAATTTTTTTTAGAGTGTTTCTGAACGAGATAGAAATGCTTAAAAAGACGTGTTTGCTTATTTTGCACCAAAAACGTGATTGATAAAATATTGTAGTTATAAAATATTATTTTCAAGGAAACTATCCGGCCAATAAACTTTATATGAGTTTGTATAAATTTATTCTATGTGTTGTTGAAGTATATATAAACTAGAGCTTATAAGACCGAATAAATGTTCTTTTAAAATAATTTTATTTTTAAAAAATCGATTTAATTCCGCACTTTTAAATTATGAACTAATAATATTATTAAAAAATCAATCAAATGAAAGAAAATGCTACTAATAACTTTTATAAATAAAATTAAATAAATTTGCGTAATTAAGAACATTTTAAATTAAATGTTCGCTTATATGTCATTTATTAGGAAACATTAGCACCATGTTTATAGATGTTTGAAAATTATATGGCAACATTTTTGAGGCTTTTAATTTCAAAAATCGCTGGTTATATTAAATCATTTTAATGTTTTATACCCAGGAAATTTTTTAATTAAAAATCATATAAGATTAATTATATATTACTAATTTAAAACCCAACGCTTGTCACGTTTTAAAAATATTTGCCAGCTAAGAAATACATCTTTAGTTCAACTAGATACATGTCTAAACATAGTATCAATAAAATCGTAATTATCTCTATTTAGATATTTTAAAGATTTGATGCTAATTAAGATGTTGATTTAAAATTCAAAATATAAATGTATTTATTTATAAACATGTGATAAACAAACTATAAGTAATTTGATTATTTATTCCAAATTATATTACACGGTTATAAATATTGTTAAAACGATATAATTACATTAACACATGTATATTCATACTATGTTTCTCAAATCAATTCGAGCTATTCAGAAGCATTCGATGACTGTTGTCAACTATTATGACAAATAGCATTTTATGAACTGATTATTTTGAATATAAACCAAATACTGCCGATAAAATAAAATTATGTAAAATGCAATTCTTACCTTTTATACTAAGCTCTTTTAGCTATTCCATAATATTAAATATTATGTCAAGAAAAGTTAATGATTTTATACAATAATATATTTATTATGATGTAATTAAAGAAAATTATATATGAGATGTTAATTAAAAATAAGATAAAATAATCCGGCAACTTTAAATCAATATAAGAATTTATGTTTATACTAAAAACAATGAAATCCAATTAAATGTGTGTAAACTGTATATATCAAAAACAAGAGTGATCTTGATAGATGGAACTTAATAATTAATAAAATTATTCATATTAATTATATTGGTATGAACTGAATTCAATGAAAATATTTAAATACACAATAAATATTTTGTAGTCTGAAATAAAAGATTGGGAATTCTCTTAAGTATCATTTTAAACTTCGTATATATTGATTAAATTGTTTGTATATTCGAAATAATATCGAAACTTATTTCAGATCATCCTAGAGTTTCGATTAAACAAAATATTTAATATATAAATCAATATTAAAATGATTTATTTGGTGAATTAAACAGTGATTATAAATGCTTATTTTATATGAAAACTCGATTTTATAAGTGCTAATAATGCTATTTTATAGCTGCTATTTTTGGTTGCCCTATTTATACCCAAGTTATCATGATTAACTGGGTGGTCTAGTAGTTGAGGATGTTGTATATATGAGTTCATGGTAGCCATGTCCGGGCTTGTTGGTTCTTGTAGCTTGAATTTACCGGGTGGTTAAGTTGATTGGATTTTATTTTTGGGAATGGGGTGGACTATGTATATGATAGAGCATTTGTGAGCGGATATAAGCATTTGGGACTGTGTCTAAACATGTACATTATAAATATATAAATTTTAACCGGTATTAAATAAATAAGTAAGTTGATATTATTATTAAACAGCATACAGGCATAATTAATTAGATCTGTGCGCTGTTACTTCCAACCGTGTTGGTGGTTCCTGTTCCCTTTCTGCGGAGAAAGGACCCCTCCTACTTCCTTTTTCCTTTTCCTTTTATTTTCTTTCAACTAGGACTTACGCCACCTAATAATTTTGTCAAAGACAATGTTAGTTGCCTCCTAAACCGGAGGTGGCTTCACCTCAGAAGGATCTGCTCTTTAAGGGTGTGTATGGGCAAGTAGCCCTGCACCCGTCTTTAAGTGTACGTGACACTAAGGTTGGCTGCCTGATCGCTCTCTCTTTGGGTCCTTTCTCCTTGTTCTCTCCAAAGCTCTTATTTGCGGGCTGCAGGGGTGAGGTTRAAGGCTTTACCTATGTTGTGGACGTAGCGTTTGACTGCGGGGAAATTCTTCTTCTCTACTCTGCTTCTCCTCTGGATAAATGCTTCTAAGGGCCCCTTATAGGCTGCCGGCATTGGCCGCTTTCGCGTTTGGTTCCCGGGTTGCGCATCTCCCAACTTGGTTGAAAACCAGTGGTAAATGTTGAGACTACCTTTTAGGTTCACATTCTGGATCCTT
Source organism: Mikrocytos mackini (assembly GCA_030180075.1). NCBI lineage: Eukaryota > Endomyxa > Ascetosporea > Mikrocytida > Mikrocytiidae > Mikrocytos > Mikrocytos mackini. The sequence goes on from JASNJN010001118.1 coordinate 14,794, forward strand.
GATAGTAGCTCAACTTTTTGCGCTGCCCTAGAGCCAGACTGGTTTCTGCCAAGCCCATGGGGCTTGGCAGTTGCTTTTCTGAACCTGGTTAGATTCTCGGACGCGTCCTTAGTGATTGCACCCACTTGTCCTATGACAAAAGTGTAGTTGGTCACCCTGTATCCGGGGTATTTCTTCCTCAGAATCTCAGGAAGAGCTTTATACTTTTCCTTCTTTTCGGATTCTTTCACAGTAATTAGGTCTTCTGCACTCACGCCAACTTCGAGGATTATGATTCTCCTCTTGTGGTTATCTATGCAGAAGATGTCAGGTAACTGTGAGGTTTTCACTCCTTCTTTTTTGTACCAGACCCTTTGGTCTAGTACTAGAGTGAAGATACCATCCGATCGTTCTACTCTTGCTCCCATTTCCGACAGTTGGATTTTCTTTCCCAGTTGTCTGTTGTTGATTACATCGTTGGCGATCTGTAGTACCACTGCATCATGTCTGTTCTTTAGCAGACTGAATGGTATTACCGTGCAACCACCTAGGATGTGCCCAACGGTTTCGGGGCTTCCTTTGCATTTTCTACACGTTGGGTCTACTGCTGGGTTGACCATGTGTTTCCATGACCTTACGTCACCGCGTCCTTCTTGCAACAGGAGAACACGTCGTGTGTCGTAAGGACTCAATCCTGGCTTCGATAGCCATATGTTTGATGCCTTTTGGTCCAGATGCTCTTGCTTCCGGATCGTGTTGTACCCAGACTGTAGCTTAGAGCTATCCCACTGTTTAATGTGGTTACGATAGAAGTTTTCGCGAAGAATACGCACTTCTTCGTGCTCCGGCTTATGTCTGAGTGCTCGCTTTCCTTCGAATTGGTAGTTAGTGACCTTGTCACGGGCTCTTTGGACTATCGTCTTTTGTTTGGAGCCACGTGAGCGGAGGGCTTGTTGGAGAAGGTGCTGGCTTCTTATAATATGAACAGAGATATTCGGGTCCTTCTTCCACTTTTGGTCTCTGGTCCCATATATCTGTTCATAAG
>JASNJN010001119.1:0-10966 GCA_030180075.1 Mikrocytos mackini
AACTGCACTTTTTTGATCATTTTTAAGACTTCCATTTCTAAAAAAACGGGGAAAATGAATAACCGAAGGGAAAATGAAAAAAAATTACGAAAAATTTTTTGAAACCGAAAATCCTTAAAATGTGATATTATCGTTATATATTTGTCTAAGAAGTTTCAAAATCGATTTCTAAAAAAAGCGGGGAAAATGATGGGGATCGGGGAAAATGAATAACTGCGGGGAAAATGCAAAAAAAGCGGGGAGAATGCAAGAAAAACGGGGAAAATGAATTTCAATCGAGATAAACAATGGCTTAAATACCTACTATCTAACTAACATGACTACGAAAGTTTTATAATAGTACTTACTTTACTCCGACAATCTTAACACTGTAGAATATATACGAGAAGGATTGCGGAATTGATAAAAGACATTTGGTGTGCAGTGGGCCTGTATTTGCTGACTAACAGGATTATTCCGTTCAGATCCATGATTATATGGAAGTACACATTATCCGTTGCCTAATTCGACAATGAAGGATCAGACAAACCAAAGCCATATATCATGTATCAAAAAGTAACCACCTTCAGCTCAGCGAAATTGAAAAACCCCAATACGATAAAGAAAATCTATTATATTAGAACGGTGACCAGATTGGTATTTGATTGTTGGAAGTTCTGTACATTGGATATTCTAAACAGTAATTACACGATCATAATAAATGGACTAAAAGCTATAGATTTTAATATAAGGACAAAACAAACCAATCGAAGTGCATCTTGTTTAAAGCTTCATTCAACAAGATATCAGAACTCGAAATGGTTAAAGGGAAAACACAAACCGCTTCACTTCGAATAAGATCAGCAGAGACCCAAAAATTTGGAAGCGTTATATAGTTTGTTTGAACAAATACTGAAAGGAACGAATCAATGGATGGCTTTATGTCTTCAGAATTTTTTGGGAAAGTATCGCAATTTAGTAATAGGTTAAACCAAGAATTACAATTTTGTACAAATGAGTTAACGTAGTAAATATAATTATTTTGTATATTATATTAAATTTCTAAACTATTTTATGGTAATTAAAATGGAGTTGAATTATAGGACAAATTACAAATCTATTTCAATAAACATTTTATTAAATAAATATATGGTTTACAACTATTTATATAAATAATACCTATTAATTTAATAATTTTATAAGATCAAAAACCATATTAATGTAAAAATTAAACTTTGTGATAACTACTATTTTATATTACTAACCCTATAATTAATTATTTTAATAATGTTGCGCCATTTGGAAATTTTAGTCCACCTCTTTAAAACTAACTTTTTGAGTTTTAGTGAATATTCCTATTGTTGTTCTTATGGGGTTACTTTTATTATATCCCAGCGGGTAATATTACGATGGGCCCATAATGGCGCAATTTAAACTTCATGTTCAGTATTTATGCGAGTTTTTAACCATTTAGCCATGCTCATTTCTATTAGCTTATCCTTCCCAAGGGTTTTATAAAAATATATAATTTTGCTCTATGCGCTAAGCACCATAGGTTGAAACGAGAATTAGTCGCCTTCTCATTCGGGACTGGTGTTCATGGTTCAAAACATCTTTGGGTAGTTGACTGGTTCAATGGTCAGGGAATCATTAATTGGTTCCAAACTCACTAATTTATTTGGTCCTTGTGGCCAATATTACAACATTAATGACGTGGCGGCTCAATATTTGATCTCGGATGTTTTTGTCGTCTCACAAGGGGTCCAAACGAGAGTTGGGTTACAGGCGGTTTCATATTGTTAAAGGAATATTGATTCTTGTCTCGGATTGTAACAACCTCAGACTTTCGTCTCCATAGTAGGATCGCGTGAACTCTGCATTGATATTCAGGAAAACTTTTCAAATTTGATATTTTCTAGAAAATCTTCTTATATAACAAACAAAAGTGCATTTTACAAAACTATGACCAATCAAGCATTGATTAATAACCAATTTAAAAAACAAAACAAAACTAGGATACAGTAAATACGGCTGGAATCTTGTTTCCCACACTTTCTTCCATTTCCCACACTTTCTTCCAATTCCCACACTTTCTTCCGATTCCCACACTATCTTCCATATCCCACGATCGTCCATTTTAGCATGATTGCTGGCGGTTTTATGGTGTTTCACACATCCTAACCGATGTATGACGATATTTCCCAGAGACCGAGACTATTTTGATCTGTTAATACGAAAATCCACACTATATTCTTGGATATTACGAGCAATTTTCCAATTTTCCAATTTTTAAAATTTCAGGAAATTAATGTATATTATTGTGTAAAATCAACTTCCCAGCTTTCATAACCTAATATATTTGTAATAATTTTCAAAAATTATCTCTAAAATTAAATATAATTTATTCCCACATGCCATATTTAGTGATAAAAATCAACTTAAAAGTCACTGTAATGTGAGTACGTAGTTGGTTATTCAACCGTGTAAATATGCTTATATTTATTCATTAAACAGATAAGATGCAATAATTGGCCAATATTCAAAGTATTTTGTTGTTCGTTAGGCTCGGAAAAAACCCAAAAAACCATTTTTAAATTTTGAAAAAACCTATACTAGAGTACTCACTGAAAATGTTAAATATACACAATATGGGGCTAATGTGAGTATATAGCCGTGAGATGGCATTATTTTCCGTATTTCTGGTAAAAATCATGATAAAATTGGTCTGAGTGTGGGAATTGGAAGATAGTGTGGGAATCGGAAGAAAGTGTGGGAAATGGAAGAAAATGTGGGGTGACGATTTATAGCCGAGTTTGAGCTTCTTTCTCCATTTTCTCCCTTTCTCGGCGAGCTACCGCTTTCTGAAGGGCTTTTTGTATCTCTTCAGGGTGTTCTTTCAACACCTCTGATAGGCAATTTCATCACGCTCTTCGTGGCTTTTCCAAAGATCTTGGATTTCTTTCCAGATCAACCTGATCATCCAACCATCTTTGTTAGGGATAGCCAGCTTTTCTAGTTGGGCTGTAGGTCCTATTTCCGCCATTATCTGGGGAACTGTTTTCTTTGCAAACTTTCTTGCTAATGACAATACCACATTCACTACTTCCGCGTCGGGAGTCATACTACCTCTGGCTGTGTATTTTACAAGGAGTCTGTACTTATCCCTCCTTCCCAGGGTTCTACACATGTCTTTAAGCTTCTCGACGGTCTCTGTTTTCGTCATTTCCAATCTTAAGTTTTCTTTGAAATTTTATTTTTTAAAAATATTTATGTTGCAAATATTTGTAAGATTTTTAATCGGCTAAATAATGATGGACTTTTCACGTTATAAAAGGAAACTTCAAAGATACATGACAGCATTCGTGAGTAATAATATAACATCATTGGGGTTTTAAAAATTGTTTATGAAAGATTAAACTTTTGACAAGAATAGGAGTGCTGTAGATAAGCACACAGATAACGGACACACTTTCGTAGGGTTTACCAAGTATAAAGAAGACAAATGTGATGCTATGTGTGAATGTAACTTCTTACAAAGAACACACTTCATTTTCAATACTAGAACCAAGCATTAAAGCACAATCAACGCCATACACAAACCGTTCAACTAAATGGTGTGTTGTTCAACCGTCAATGATCTAATCTGATTGTAGTCACAAAATCTTGTCCCATAAACAAGTTTAACAGCACGAAAACAATATGGGTTTATATGTTTTACAAAGATACAAACATTGAATAGTGAATATGAAGAGTCTTGTATAAAAAGACAAACCCCATATAATACTAAGGGTATATTGGTGGTAAAAATAAAACCTGTAAAACACGGTAAATTTATAAGTATACCTCTTTATAGAATATGGCTGGTGATAAAACAGCAGAGATAATAACAAACAACAGGATTTTTATCGGTTAGAAGTATTGTCCTGATTTAATACTATCTGGATTGATATAATATGATACATACATTACATACTTAATATCAATAGTAATGAACTTAAGGATAGATAACTATCAAATATTTCAAATGGACATGTTAAAGGCGTTAAAACGGGTAAATATTTAAAGTGATATGGTTATTATATACTTAATAGATCGAACTGATTAAATATGATATGGAAAACTTAAAACAAAAAACTGAAGGACTATTAAATCGAAATCTAATGTACCTGGGTTAAAAATAATGGAATTTACACAGGTATTTGATTCATATAACGAGTTCTACATAAGATGAATACAAATGAAGAAATAAAGAGTTAGTAATATTGAATAATATAAATAATTTATAAAAATAAACAACACTAATAAAATGAATTAAAAGAATAAAATGTTTTAAATGTTATAGTATAATAATTAAAAATGATTTTTTATTAGTAATACCCATTCAATTATTTATTTCTGCTTTTATCCTGGTAAATAAACTTTAGGAACATAATTTGATTCAATTTTTTTACCGATAGTCTATTTCTCTGTTTCGTCAAGACTGTTCCGGCTATGGAAAACTCCTTTCAACTTCAACATTGTTAGGTTTTATTGAATTATACCAAGATTCAAGTTTATTAAGTAGGGTTCCTTTCCTGCTTGTTCCAATAAAAATTGTTGATCTCATTATTAAAATGCTCCCAAAGCTGATCTCGGGTCAATGTAGACCTAATGTTTCTTATCTGTGGGGTATTTGCATTATTTTTCTACTACGAAATTCTTTCTTGCAAGTCTGTAGCAAAGTTTACCTCAATTTGTTCTTTGGATCCGGAATAATTGTCCGACCTAACATGGTCTGCTTCTGTTGTATTTTCTTCATTATTTACAGAAAACTTTACATGTTTGAGTAGTAACTTGTAGAAAAGAAGCATGACAAAGTTCCTAGATCTACTCCTAAAAAAATCAAGTTGTTTCTTTAAATCCTTATTCATTCTTTTTTCTAGTTGAAGCACTAGCATTGTTTTAAAGTCTGAGTAAAAAGTGTCATTTTTTTCATCTAATTTTTCATTTATATAATCGATGGAAACATAAACGTCTAAAAGACGGGATTCTCGTTTACTATTCGAGATAAAAACCGCATTGGTGATTTCTAACAAATGTACCGTTTTATTTAACAAGGTTATTCTTCTCTGGTTAAATAAAAAGATATATCCGTTGTCATTAGCAACTCTTGAATGACCGAATAATTGCTCAGAAATGATTTCAACATCGGATATGTTGAATTCCACCGTATGTCAGTTGATAATTTCAGGTTATTCCAGCCTATAGCTTGTACATATACCGATTTAGATCGCAAAGTTTTTATTAATAATCTTACTTTGGATAGGACATCTGATAAATATATACCCTCTGTGTTTGRGGTTTCTTCAGATTCTTCTTCACTATCGGACAAATCTTCCATAGCCGAACTAGAGTTGCTTTCTTCAATTGTACCTTCATTTGTTGTGTCTTCTTTTGTATTATTATTGTAATAAGGAATTGTAGAAGTATTAATCCGTTGGCTTTCCAGTATGGCCCCAAGGAATTTTTTAATAACAAGATTTAAAGTATGTAAAAAACAAATTTGATGATGAAAAGGTACTAGATTACCTAGTGATTTCATCATGTTGCAACCATCGGTAACTAGACAAATAAAATCCTTGTCTACGGATAACCTATACCCCTGTAGAACAGTTTTTAACTTCTCAAAACAATCAATAGCGGTGAAAGGAGTCAGTATTTCATATAATCCTAAGAAATAATACTTGCTTTCAGAAGATATTGTTACGTTTATAAAACGTTTATGATTTGAACTTTTCATTCATCAGTATAAACCGTAAAAAGTTTATTTGAAGATGTTAATTGCGCAAGTTCTCCTTTAAGTTTTTCCTTTTTATTTGAATAATCCTTATTCATCATTGTTTCTATCTTACAATAAGATTTTGGAAACGTTGAATTATGAGTTTTAGACAAATTTTGTTGAATAACTTCACTTTTTAAAAGCTGATGAATTGAAAGATTATCCAATGTCAACAGTTTCATGATGTCCGTCTCAATGGGCTCGGGCTTGGTTAGGAATGCACTCAACTTTGTCTGTATACCGCTAGCGTTAGGGTTTCTACTGAGAGTCTTAAACTCATTGAAGAGACGTTGGTGCTTCGTTTCTAAATGCCGAATCATCGAAGAAGTGGATGATCCGGCTAATGTAAACTGTGAAAAACAGGTTTTGCACATTGTGCGCGATCTAGTTTCCTTAGTAAAGTAGTTCCAAATTTGGCTCGTCATCTAAAAATTTAAAATTTTAAAACATTGAAATAAAATTTAATAACGATACAAGGAGAATAACATGTTTATAATCAAACAACAGGTTAATAATAATGTATAATATAAATACAGTGTTCAGTTTTATCTAATTTGTTACAAAATACCCGAAAAAAAACCGGTTTGCCACGATACCCAAAAAAGCTAAATACCCAGGTTTCGAGTACCCGGTTTTCGGTTTTAGGAAACCCTACACCCAACAAAGAGTACTAATTCCAAAAGTTGTGAATGGAACTGACTTACAAGTAAACACGAATTTCTAGGTCACCCAGGAATACAAAAAAGTACTCCTCTTTAAAAGACTATATATATTTCCATGCGATGCAGAAGAAAATAACTGGACAAATAAACTCTTGTGTACTTTGTCAAGTTAATAAACACCATATGAATAAAATTGGGTATATACGAGGGAATTGCCGCGGACTAAACCATTCGAATATATATCTAGTGATATATTTGGGCCTTTCCCGCTTTATGATCTAAATGGGTTGGGAAACACTTACATTATAACTAGGCGTCGAAAAATATGTGATTTGGTACAAATCGTATATTTTTACCAAATTTCTGGACATTTTCACCCATAATATCTCCAATTTTAAGGAATTCATATACAGTGCTCACTCGGTTATGTCACATATTTTTCTAATCACACTGTGTTATATCTAGGGCAACCCAAATGACTTAAAGTACTATTTTATATGTTGGTTCTTAGGCTATGAATACGCGTTTTTGGATGGTAAAAACCTCCAAAGAGGCTTACACGTGAATATTGAAAATGACTATTTTTCATAAATGACTTAAACACACTAAAAATGGAAAATAATTTTTGTAATTTTAAGAAAATTTGCATAAATCGTTTCAAAACGGCCCAAAATATGAAATAAGACCTCTCAAATCTATTATTCATTAAAATATTGTGTTATTTCAAACTATGCAAAGATTATGTATAAATACCTATCAAATTATTAAAATATTAATTTTTCGAAATATCGTTAAAGAATAAAACACAAAATAACATTCAAGGTAAATGCTGTCATGTTTCTATGACGAATAAATATTTTTAAATTTCATTCTAATCTTTATAAAGGCTGAAACACGACCTGTATTGACCATATTCATACCAAATATAATATTAAACATGGAAATATTACTGGCATGTCTATATAATAAACATTTTAATCCAATAATTACAAGACTTATACAAATTAAATGGTTTTATAAACAAGTTATATATTTAATAATCATTCAGATGTTTAATCCCAATGCAAGCTATTGGCGCGATAAAAGAAGGGCCTTTGGGCTAATTAAGAAATCACTCTAATTAGTCTATAAAAGATCCTAAATTTTATCGATATGGTGCAAAATCCAGAGCAGAATCAACAAAAGTGTATAAACCTTGGATATACCTTTGTTATTTAAATCATCAATAAAATAGAATATGAGATGAAATTTGGACAAAACAAAAAATAACTACCAAAAAGTTTAAATTAGAAACATTAAGTTACTTTGTTTATTATGTTATAAAATAAGTTAATCAGGCGAAAGAAAGTTTGTGAAGGAACTCTTAGAATATGGACATGAATCATCTACGTCTAAAGGTAGGATTGTATTTGGGATATGGGCATAATGTTTTAACATCTCAAGTATGTCTTTCAAAAATATTTAATATTTTAATAAATTTATTTGAATATAAATACAACCAAATCATTGGAAATCAAAAATATCTTTTGAGTGATAAATTTGTTAAAAATTTAGCTATAAATGGGAAATCAATGTTGTGTGATCACTTTTAAATTGTTGGCGAAATGTTGAAATTTACTTCAGAATTTAAAGTTTTTAGACAAAACACCCGAAACATTGTTTTTGATATCGTGATTTAACTTTGACTTACATATTAGAATAGATGCCTAATTTTGGATGATTTGTGGTATGTACTAAAATAACAATATAAAAGCGGTATAATTAGTAAGATTACCAGTTCTAACACATATGTTATTCATGATTCGGATGGATATTTGAGGAAATCCAACATTTCCAAATTTTGTGCAAAACATTACAAGGTATCAAATATAATTAAGTAAAATAAATAATGATTATCTTTTTGAAAACATAATCTTGTCTAAATCTAAACCGTGACCATAAGTATCGATTTATAAAATAAAAAGGAACATAATTATTGTTTATAATAAGCATAAAGCAAAGTTTACTGTTTTTAATTCATAAAAAAAAATCTAAATTTTCTTCTTTTTAATTGACATATTGGATACAATGAATTATAACTCGGCCATATCTTTACCGAGACCATTCTCCCGCTTGACTGCTACCGGAACTCTTCTATTTCTTTACAATCATCAGCCACCTTCCCTCTACAACTTACTATCTTCGTATTACGGTTATAATTCATAATATTGGGATATTTGTGGGGGTTATAACTAATTATAACATTAAATTTTTAACTAAAAAGACATATATTGTATAAATTATAGGCCAAATATAAATGACTTAAACAATCTAAAAGACGATTTTATAAGTGACTATTTCCTAGTTTTTAAGGTGACTATTTGGGTTGCCCTATAGATAATCCTCATATAAACTCCTTATGGTGGAATGTTTATCTATAAAATGCATAATTAGTTTGATATTATTAATTATTTTAAATTGGGACAAGACGGTGAGATAGGGTCACATGAGTAATTATAATAAATAATTAAATTGTGTTCCTGAAAAAAAAATAAAACATAATAAAACATAATACTTGTGTATTTAATAAGTTAAACATATGTTTTTAACTTTTTACGTACAATAAACACAAGATGGTAAAATAAATATTCATTGTTTTTCAAATTTTAAATTTGAATTTAAATTTCAGACAATAATTTTAACAAAATAACACTACAATCTGAATTTGGAATATGTTAAATATTTTAATAAACTATTTTATATTTTAGATTTATAAATTTGAATACACCTGTTATTATTTTTGCCATTTAATACAAACTTAAAATTTAATGTTACAATTCTCCATAAAATATCGAACAATACAGTCTGAAAATCAAACATATGTTTTAAAATGTACAATAAAACTATCTGTGCCTTAAACTATTTGATCTTTAATGCAATATTGACAAAAAATTTTAAAAGCGATACAAATTAAAAATTAACAATACACATATTATATTTACTCAACATATGCCCATTCTATTGATTTTCTAAGTACATGCCCTCCCCTTTGTCATAAACCTAAATTTTATTTTTGAAAAATCAAAAAATTTTAATACACACCTCCGGGGAGTAGCATTGTTGCTATTGTGAACTGGGGTGTGTAAAGGGACTTTAAAAGATGGCTAAGTATTCCTGGGGCCCAGCCAACCCCTAAGTTCTACTTAAAAACAACCCCCACTATAAAGATCGGTGGAAGACGCCGCTATAAGCCCCGTCAACTGCTCCGATTGAAAGGAAACTTCGGGGCAGTTATATGAAGGAGAGATAATATCGGGCAGGCATTTCACAGGCGTAAAAATGACAAAACAATAAAGTATTAAAATTAAATAAATTTTAAAATGCTATAAATCTAAACTGAACTACGTCATGTTTTTGTAAAATGTACATTTAACATGTTTATAATCATTCTTATTTTTGTTTTGTTTTTAATGCATTTGTTTTAGATAAAATCGGATTTTATTATTTTAAAAGGTACATTAAAATAACTTTTAAAATTTTGACTTAAAATTTACTGTTATTCTGGTATAACATTAATAATTTTATATTTATTTTGAACAGATATAATTAATGCAATTTTTAATAATTTTCAAAAATGATGTAATTTTCAAAATTTATGAAATACGTTTAAAACACATAATGATCTTCTAAAATCTTATATAATTGAAAACAAAATCGATTTGATTTAGTTAATAAATATAATGTAGATGTTTTAGTTTACCAATTATTTTATTTCAACTTTGGTTTGTTTGAAAACTAAATTAGTTTAATGAATTTAATTTTTATAACATATATTGTCATTTTCCGAAATGCGATTCATCTCATTTGCATACAAAATTAATTTTTATAATTATCGTTATTACATATTTATAATAAATATCTGGGCATGGTAGAAACCCTTATTTATTATAAGATTTTTAAGATACTTTATAAAATATATTTCACCTATTATTTAGATATTTAATTCAAAAAATTTCTAAAAATATACCACCAAAATCGTCTATCTACGTTATATTTATAAAATGGGAACATACAGTTTATAAAACATGGCATATTTTATAGGAAATCACTTTTTCAATATACTAAGCAAACATTTATATTTACTTGAATTGTAGATCTCAGGCTCATAAATAGCATGCTGGTCTCGGGTTTCAATTTATTTTTGGTCAGGTTCCATAAATTTCTGAGAAGTGACGGTTATCTAAAGCTGAAAATAAGGCGAAAATCAAAATGAAGATTATTTTTGAAAATTTTCAAAAAGTCGATAGAATGTCAACATTAAGAACAGCTAAAAATCAATATAARTMATTTTGAGCTRATTTAGACCCTTTCGTTTGCAAAAGTGATTTCCTCTAAAATATGTAATTTAAGATTACTTGACTTGTCCCTCGCTTAATTCATATCCGTTTAATCTTAGGTTTATCGTGTGGAATGATAGACTCTTGTTGACGTTGATTAAAATAAGGTTATGAATCTGTTGAAGAGTGTT
>JASNJN010001127.1:0-12662 GCA_030180075.1 Mikrocytos mackini
CAACAAGTCTAAGTAGGTTATTTATAGTTTATATTTATTTACGAATTTGATCATTATTTCATGTATTTGGTTAGTGGTACTAGCTCAGAAATCAATTGAAAGGCTCAGATATTTAGAATCTTGTAAATGAAGATGGAACGGTCGATGTTCGTAGATTATGTTTCAATATAGCAGAGAATCAAACAGCAAGCATATTAAATTTAAACTCGCAAGAAATTATGGATGAATACCAAATCGATTGCAACAAATTGGTGGCGGTAACAACTGATAACTGCGCCGCCTGTGGTGGTTAACACGTCGATCATTTTGTGCTTGCAAAGGTAAGTTATTGCCTCGCGAGCTCCACTAGAACCGCCTACACCTGATGTAAAGGCAAGGAATATCTTCATCTTGTCACCGAGCTTCAACTTGTGGTCTAGCATGTTGTTGATTATTTGAAAAGCTCTTCCTAACTTGGAAGATTGGAATCCAGAAGCAATGAGAGAAGAAAGATAATCGTCGAAGTTGAAATCCGAAGAATAATCATATCCTTTAATCTTTACTAGCGAACTGAGATCTTCCTTTGAATTTTCCTGCATAACAATAGCATGGGCGTCTATTTTTGCCTTTTTCATTTTTCTTGCGAAAATTAAAATTTTTTAATTCTGTAAGGACACCATAAACGTAATTTGAAGCTTTCTTAATATTCGTACTTATCATTATCATTACCAAATCCCTATAATCTGAATTTCGGAAGAAATTATGACATGTGGGATGATTTTTTAATTTTAACACATTTTTGTCACCCATTAAGCTTAACAAAAAGATTTCAGAAATGATTAATACCAGAAGTTTTAGTAAAAATTTAATTTTTGATATTATTATTCTCCTTTATTTACTTATAATAGTCACTCGTGACAATCCTACTCCTCCTCCTTAGGCACTCCCTTCTTTAAATGCCTAACATTAACTCTTTCTTCTTTATCATCCCCACTTATTACTACCGCATTCATATTGTTCTCATTAGCTTTTAAAACAATATAAGGGCCAAGCCAATGGGGATCCATCTTGTTCCTTAAGAAATTCTTTCTATAGACGGTATCTCCAATTTCCAAAGGCTGTGTTCTTTCTCTCCGTTTATTTAGTCGCTTCCTTTCTTTTTCAGCTCTCTGTTTAAGCCTGTCAGTTATTTCATCTTCGTTTATAGTTATTTTATTTCCTAACAGGTCTAGTACTGATGTATTCAATAGAACTTCCTCGGGTGTGTAATTCAATGCTGTGTGTACTGTTCTATTCAGATTATTTTCAATTAAAGGAATAACTTCGTGTAGTAGTCTATCTCGATTAATCCTGAGAATGTAGCCTACAGTTTGGTTCAATCGTTCCGAGATTGAATTACCGCGGGGGTTGTAAGGTGACGAAGTGTAATGTTTAATCTTTTCTTTTTGTAAGTATCTTTGGAAGTCGGCACCAATAAATTGTGATCCATTGTCCGTCAGGATAGATCTTGGTTTGCCAAATGCTGTAATCCAAAGTTGAATCTTTTCTTTCACTTCTTTTCCATCAACATCATCTAGTTGGTATATTTTGGTGTATCTTGAAAAGAGATCGCTCACTGTTAGTAGCGAAACGTTGGTGTAGAAGTCGACATCGACGTAGTAAGGAAAGGGGCCAAAGATATCGGCTGAAAGTTTACTTCCGGGTTGAGTTGCTTCGATAAATCCGACAAGTGGTCCGTTCATAGTTCCGTTTGACTTCTCGACGGTACATGACTCGCATTTCCTACAATGGTCTTCAATTTCTTTCTTTAAGTTCCTTCCGCTGAAGTATTTAATAAGAGTTGCTTTATTTTTAGCGATTCCGGGGTGTCCTAATAGTTCGTGACTTCTTTGTACGAACTCTGGCAAAAAACTAGAAGGTATTATAGTTTTCCCTACCGCATCTATCTTCCATTTTCGTGTTCCACTATTTTCATTCTTTGTACTGAGTTCTTTTAAGTCTGTTTCAGTTTGCTTTTTGTGTAGGTCATTGAACAAAGTTGTAAGTGAATCAGTGTGTATATTGAAGGATCTACTAAGAAAATCTGCTCCGTTGTTGAGTTTTCCTGGTACAAATTTAAGTTCGTAATTAAATTCTATCACTAAGTTTTTCCATCTTTGTGCTTTTGAGCTCAACGTTTTTGGTGAATATGTGATGTTTCTATTGTCTGTAAAAATTGTAATCTTTGTTGCGCCAATGATTTGTTTAAATTCGTTTAATGAGCGTAATATGGCGTACATTTCTTTCTCCACTATGGTTAGTTTCTGTTCATTTTCAGACAATTTCTTAGAGTATAAACGAACGAGGTTATTTTCTTGAAGCAGGGTGCCTGCTATCCCTTGGTCACTAGCGTCCGTATACAGGGTATATTCCTTGTTTCTTACGGGAAGGTAAAGTTCTTGCTGTTTGTGGATCTCGTTTAGTACTGTGTGTAGACATTCATCTTCTTTGTGTGTCCATTTAAAGCTAGTACATTTCAAAAGATCGGTTATAGGGCTTAATATCCCTGACAATTTGTGAACGTAGGGGCGGAACCATTCGAGTGTTCCAATAAGTTTCTTTAACTGAGTTTTGTTCGTCGGTGGCTTCATTTCTATGTTGTTTAGAGGTGTAAGCAATGCTCTTCGTTTGCCGTCATAAACTTCGGATCCTAAGAAAACCACTCGATCTTGTGCGAAGTAGCTTTTTCCAAAGTTAATGCTTAAATTGGCTTCTTTCATTCTTTTAAATATTTCCTCAAGTATCGTGTAATGTTCTGTGAAGCTCTTAGTATAGACTATTATATCGTCTAAATAACATGCCACGTTTGGGATTCCATTCAGTAAATGTCCCATTGCTCTTGAGAATATCGCGCACGCCGTTTTAATTCCCATAGGTAAACGTGCAAATTCAAATACTCCATTTGGTACTGTAAAGGCTGTGAGTTTACGACTTTCCTCTGTGATCTCGATTTGAAAGTAGCCTTTTCTTAAATCGAATACGCTAAACACAGTATTGTCAGAAAGTTTATAGAAGGTTTCTTCGACTGATGGGATTGGATACACATCGCCGATAAGCGTCTTGTTTAACTCTTTGTAGTTTACTACTAAACGCTTTTCGTCTGTGTCTTTCTTCTTTACTAAGAAAGCAGGTGATGCGGAAGTTGCTGACGATCTAGTGATTATTCCTTGCGCTTGTAAAGTTTCGAGTTCTTTATCTAGTAGTTCCTTGTCATGAATATTGAAAGGGTAAATGCGCGGTGTAAAAGTAAAGTCTTCTGATGTCTTCAGTTCTGCTTGGAATGAGTTCATGTGGCCGCTAGATGGGTTTTGTTCTTTTGCAGCGGTAACTAACTCTTTTATCTTGTTTTTAGACTTATTTTCAGTATCTCCACTAAAGAGGGACTCATGAGATAGGTAGTTTGTTTGAATCTTCTTTCGGCTCGAAATAGAATTACGGTCTAATTCGGGAAAGGAGTCTATGAGTAGTTCCTCGGGGTGAACGTCGTCTTCTTCAGGTACTGTAACGGATTCTTGCGTGTTGTTGGCGTGATTGGTTGTAGTACTATTGAAAGTGTTTAAGATGTCTTTGTTATCATCCTGATTCACGGTCACGCTGAAGTTTGAGAAGTTAATCACGATGTTATGCTTCTTTAAGAAATCCGTACCTAATATGATGAAGGAATTTAGGTTTTCAACGATAAAGACTTCGACTTTAAGGTTACGTTTTCCTAATTCGTCCAATCTAATGTTCACAATCGCCTTTTCTTTGGTAGTTAAGGAATTGTTGTTGGCTAATGCGAAAGTTCTGGGATTGGTGAGTTCGATCCTATTTAGGTTGAGTTCATGTGCAAGGTCATGATGTATGAGGGACACTGTTGATCCGGAATCTAAACATATAGGTGTCGCTTGATCGTTTACGTGTCCATAGTAATCTTCAATCGGCACAGCTATGGATCTATAGCGGTTGTTGTCATATGGCTTATTCTCGGGTTTCTTGTCAGGAGTAAAACTGTTCGTTTTGTTAGGGTAGTTATACTTCGAATAACCATTGCCTTGCCTTTTCTTTAACTCCATACACTCGTCAGTAGAGTGAGTATTGGACTTATGGAATTTGCAGTATTTGTTCGCTTGTCGATAAGGATTTCCGTATCTGTTTTGTCTCCGATTAGCGTTACTGGGTCTTGCGCCGTGGAATGGTCGATTGTACCTTTGTTCGTAGTAAGAGTTAGTCTTCTTCTGACGGCTCTCATACTCTTGTCTCGTGGCATTTCGGCGATCCAGAATTTCCGCTATCTGCTCTATTGTATGATCTTGTTCTAGATCAAGAAATTTGTCGAAATCTGTTCGGCCTAACGCGTTACGGAACACGTTACGAATGTCCCGTTCAGTCAACTTAGCTTCCTGTGATTCTGCGATGCAGATATTCGCAAATTCGTAAAGAGTACGGAGCTGGCGGACATATTCTCTGTAGCAGCTGAAGTCTTGAACTCGTAGTGATCGAAGCTGAGAGTTATAGGTGGAGAAGCTCTCTCTCGGCAGGAACGCTTTGATGATGTCATCTAGTATGGCTTTGCGCTCGGTGTTTGGTCCTATCAGGTGAGAAAGGTTCTGATGTGTAAGTAGGGCTAAAGTTTGCCTTGTATAGCCTTCCGACCAATTGCTGTGCTCAGCTACAATTCGGAAACGGTTCACCCAGTCTGGTAACGTCAATGGGTCTGTGGAGTGGAGCCTAAGTCGTGGGAAGGAGTATGACGGACCAGGGGCTCCATTGAAGCATGGAATTTGCAAGACGATAGGAGGCTCGATCATTGCAAGGTTCTCATAGCTAGCAAAGGAAGTAGGAGAAGAGATGTGAGGGGTGAGCTTCGGATTGAGGAGGTCATTCTGTTTTCCGTAGGAGGGGACGGATTGAGTTTTAGGGGTATCAGGTGGTCTATGGATGTTCATCCAGTTGTTTAGGAATGTCATTTCTTCTGAGGTTTCGGTCTTAACGCGTTAGGATTACCAGAAGTTTTAGTAAAAATTTAATTTTTGATATTATTATTCTCCTTTATTTACTTATAATAGTCACTCGTGACAATTAATCTAACAAAGAAATGTTTTACAAAATCCCCATATAAAACTGTGATAAATTAAATCATTCAAAATTCCTATCAAAGATTTTTCTATTTGACGTAATGAGATAATTTAGGACATAGTTCTGATGGATGACGAGAGAAACAATTCCAGCACCATAACTAAATATTGTTAATAAAAATAACTTCTTGAATTTTATAGAAATATGAATAATAGAAAATATAGTTATAAGTCAAATTCGAATAGGCCAACAACTTACTCTAGTAGAACAAGCTTTCATAAACCTAGAGCATGCCTCGATAAGTCGATTTATACCAACGTTATATTGAACGGAACGACTCCGTTACAATACGTCATATTATATTTTGTATACTAGCTTTTATTTTTGCAATAAATACTTATATAATACTCCTGGCTGTCCCACCAAGTTATGTATATTCCTTCACTCTATTTTTTCAATATACTTTTATCTTATGCGAACAGAGACAGCCAAATTCCTATTACCACAAAGTAAAACCCTAACATTTGTAGAACGATAAATACAACCCAATCGTAAGTCGTCATATCGTACTCTTTCACTTTAAAGTAAAAGAACCCTGGGAAGTTGAAAGCCAAAATAGGGAAACAAACTGCTCCTATTATATCGCAGAAAACGTCTATCTTCTTCACTGTTATTGCCAATATAGAAGCCATAGCAATAAACCCAAACTTCACTCCTATCAATGTCATCTTCTTTACTTTGTCGTCTAATTTATCCAACAAACTCCCTGTTAACTCCTGTGCTATTGCGACAGGTACTCTCGAAATAACCATAATACTAAACAGTAAGTTCAATGTCAAAGCGAAAGTAATTATCATTTTCATAACATACTTTGTATTGGATAAATGGTTAACTACAATTAAATCCCCGCTTTCTTTTCTAATTGCATCGTTGTTTAACTTTCCTCCTTTATCATCCAGATCAATTGCTTCTTTTAACATGAACGAGTCCTTTAATAAAGAAGCCATAATTATAGCGTAAATTAAGTTAAGAATAGAAGAAATGACGATGGCTATAAATACTGCTGTTTTGAAGTTTTGTTTGGGGTTCACAATTTGTTGTCTGAATTCAACGGCGCAAAGACCGAGGCAAAGTAAGAAGACTACGCCGGACAATAACTTGTTTATGTTCGCGAACTCAAACTTTACAGCCTTCAACGAACCCTTTCCTACGAACATGTCTTTTACACTTTGGTCTTTCAAGTCGCTGAGACGAGTCACTTTTGTGGCACCCGCTGCGATGGAAAGAACGATCGAAAGGAACACGGCGAATATCCCGAACATGTTTGCGAAGGAGAACAGCTTCTGGTTTTGAATGAAACTAAGCCCGAAAGCACTAAATGCTACAAGGATGATGTAAACCACGTTGGAGCCTTTAAATTCCATTTTGTAGTTTCCAGATAACATTGTCCCGACTGCTGAAAGGTAGAAGGCAACTATGAAGAGTATGGTGAAGAAAAGTGTGAGTTGCATCGGTATCATTCCATATTTTCCGAGTATTGCTCCTGTCAACTTTGTAAAAGTAAATTTTGTTGTTCGATCTTGTTTGTGCTCTCTATGTGTATCTTCACACTGACCTAATATTAACGCACTCCAAATCATTAGTCCTGATCCGAAAATGAAAAATATTGATGCTAGAAGCCATCCGCATAAATATGTCAAGTAGGGTAAGACGAATGTTCCAAAACCAAATATTAACTTTATTAAATTAACAGTTGTAGCGAATGTGCTTAATTTTCCTTCAGCCGAACCATCTTCGGACGAATATCTTCGTTTTGCCATATTTAAATTTTGAAAAAATAATGCGGGTTTTCTTATACGTTTATATTGATTAATAATTAATAGAATAACTGGGCAACTGTTTATATAATGCCTTAATGGAAAAGGAAAAAATTTGAGACTTACTGACTACGTAGGCTGAAAATAACCGCAAAATATAAATAGACCATTTCGAATGTAAAACACACGTTCTGGTGAATTTTTAATTAATTAAATTATTATTCTTTACATACAACTGTGTATTAAGCATAGAATTGCCTGATATTCTCGATTGTTTATTGTTTGGGAATGTGGAGGGGTTATGGGGGAAATATGACAAAAATGATCTGATATTTAGAAATAACTAGGTGTAATCGCGATTAGTAAGTGCGAAGCATAGGCACACCTAAAAGCTTTAAAAGATTTTTAATTTTTGACACTAATTAAAATATTTTGATCTAACTTCGTCATTCAAAATAATATTATAAATGTTTAACAAATAGTACAACACATTTTAACTAAAAATATTATTATTATAAAGCAATTTATATTTTAAAATTAACATTAATTAATCAAATAAAATCAAAAATCTAGGGACTTTTTCTTTTGTAAATAAATAAGTTCTATGTCGATACTCCGCGTGATAAATACAAAGTATTAATTTAATAATATCTTATTATATTCGTTAATACCGCAAATAACTCCCCCTTATTGTTGTATTTGTTTAGATCTTCTTCCGATTTAGGGCCTTTAAAAGAATGAATGGGAATTATAAGCTATCCATCATAGGAACAAACCTTCGAGCTCACAGTTTTCTTCTATAGACCAAAGACTACGCCTAATTATTATTTTAGAAGGTTGCAGGTTAATTTATCGCTTATGATTAAGATCATTGAACGATATGCGTATTTCTTTCGGGATATCTTCTTTGAATCTCGTCTGTCATGGTTTAGTTTGATTTAATACTATTACCATCCATTGTTATTCCTCGGTCCTACAACAAATTATAGGTATACCTAGTGAATGTCAGTGAAATTGTGCTTCTCTGGGTCCCATTTCATTCTTTATATTTTAAATACTTGATTAAGCCTGATGCTTGACGTGTTGGTATGGATGGAATGAGTAAAGGAGGAAATTTTAAATTTTAAAATATTTGAGAAGTTTTTATTAATATTTGAATCAACACCTATAATTTATGAACCATATTTATCAATTTTATTGTTTATTTTTCATAAAGCAAAATATATTGGTCAAAAATCGACTTTTAATTTTTTGAAAAGTTAAATTTGAAAAAACTGGGGAACGATTCAGGGGCGTCTTAACTTCATAATGGGACTTATTTTGTTTATTTTGTTCTAATACGTCCCCTATACTATTTATTGAATATGGAAGTCCCTACAAAAAAAAATTAATTCCTTTATCTAATAAGTGCTCCGCTTCGCTTCGCACGAAAATGAACTTTAAAACCTTATTTTTTTCAAGCGAGATCCTGATGCATGGTTGATTTTCAGTATATTTGCTGTTACCGGCATAATGCCACAATTTGTTCATATTTGTCTGTTTTAAAAAAATTAAAATTTATATTTATTGACTTCTATGCTTTATGAATATTCGGGCGCTTTGAAGCATGGATCACAACACATACAACCATAGTGGTCGTTTCCAAAGGCCCATATATGATAATATAAGGTTACGAATATTATTTCTAGAAAATAAAAAGTTAATTTTATTTACGTCGACCTCAATAGCCTTGTATGTATAGCATGGAGCTACACGTTCAGGCTCGGGAGTAGTCACATAGCCATAGCCATGTGTATCACTCTACACCATACTTATTAATAGTACTCAACTCTATCTTCCAACAGACAATAACATCCTAGAGCAACCTACACAACTCCACAGAACATGTATTCAGATKATATAGAGAGAGTACAGTGAAGAATCCGGAAGAGACGCCAGTCATAACAATAGAAATAACAACCACCGGAATTATACTCAAAATAACAATTCCTATAGGAACTATGCAAAAGGCTCTTATCAAAACAGAAATGGTAAACCGTGGGACCCTACACCTAAGATAGTGCCACAAACAGTGGTTAGACAATCAACGCCGCAAAAGGAGAATGTGGCTGAGGACAAAATTGGATGCGGTAGATGTGGATATACACACCCAGAAGGACGCCGTAATTGTGCCGCCACAGATAGGCGATGAACTAAATGCGATGGAATAGGACACTTCGCCAAGGTGTGCCGTAATAGGAACCGGCAGAATGTCGATAAAGACTGGCATAAGAAACCACGGAATTATGACCGTGATAGAAGGACGGACGAACGACGTTCGCGTAGCCAAAGAGGAATACGAGAATACGAACAGTATTCAGATTGCTATACTGATGACTCCTATTCGGAAGAGGAGCGAAAACATCGGGGAAGAAAACATCATAGGAATTATACCTACCACGATAAAGAGGAACGTGGAAGAGTCTATCGCGTAGTGGAAATTAAGGGCGTACATGTCGAATGTCTTGCTGACACAGGAGCAGATCTATCCTGTTTGTCGTACAAACTAGTCAGGAAGTATGGCTGGGAAAAGGACATGAAACCGAGTACGGTTAAGATAAAGAGTTTTGGAGGGTCCGTAGTAGACGTTTTGGGAGAACTAGAGACCATAGTACGTCATGGTAGACGCCAGAAACTCGTGAATTTCATTGTAGTAGAGAACGGGTCCAACATCCTATCCAGTGARKAAAGAAGATAAAGAAATAATTAATTAATATGATAGTTTCCTTTATCTTCATACTACGCTGTCCTCCTGACCCAGTTTCCCAGTTTAAATGGACCTTATAAACTATTTTATAAATAATTTAAAGAATGCATACCATTTTCAAGCATAATTTTTGACTGTTTGTCAGAATAAATGTTAAAATAAAATAAAATAAAATTCCTAATACTCATTGCATTATTAATACGACAAACTTGTGTTATATGTTTGCACCCATATTAAAATATGCCCGTTTAGTTAAGAGATTAATTTATTTTACAGCAATTTCTTTATGAAAAATTGTACTTGCATAATCGTTAAACTAAAATTTATTATTTATAAACATTAATTTAAAAATCTGGCATTTGCTTATATTTTCACAAATATTTCCACATTGATATCATGTGTACTAAACTTGATACTTATACAAACATACCAAGCAATATTTAAAAGACAAAGATTTCTTTGAATCTTAAATTAATTCGCAATATATTTTATTGCTATTTATTAAAATTAATTATTTTGTTCAAAATTATACCCAAATAGTACTTCACCATTTTGGATTTTCACTGTTTAAATGATCCCGAACTTTTCTTCTATTTTCTTTTGTCTCTATCTGATCTCCCTTCTTTTCTTTGCCAAACTTATAGCTTAACTACTCCTATCCTTGTAGTTTGGTCCTATCTCACTTTCATCCACAATACACAACAACTATTATAGATTGATAGAACAGTCCCTCGTTCAAAGATCTCCCTATGAATCGAACTACTATCCATGAGTCACCTTATTTTCCTGGGCAAGTTCTGTTCATAGTTAGTGTATATATCTGGTGAGTGCTTTCTAAGATTCTGTAGAAGGGAAGAAGTATGAAGTAAGCTATCGTATTGAAGAAGTCAGAAATGCAAAGATTAGAAGTTATCGCTAAGTGGCGGAAAGTAAGTGAACTTGTGAATAACGAAGAGGGTTGCTGTAATCTTTAAATGATTGTATATCTTTCAAAAATTTAAAATT
This sequence comes from Mikrocytos mackini, assembly GCA_030180075.1. Lineage (NCBI taxonomy): Eukaryota > Endomyxa > Ascetosporea > Mikrocytida > Mikrocytiidae > Mikrocytos > Mikrocytos mackini. Next base: position 10,645 of record JASNJN010001127.1, read on the forward strand.
TTGAGAACATATTTTCAGTTTTTCAAAACTACGGGCACCGCTATTTGCTTAGCCTTTTCATATTACTCATAAACACTTTCAAAAACATTTTACGTTTGCCAAAAAATTTTATTGGTCTTACAAAACATTTTTGAAAATGGACAGGCATATTTTACCTTGGTCAATGAGTTTGTTAATTGGGGCGGCACGTACACCAATGCAAACATACGGTTGTTATATGTACCGACTTATACCTTAAACTGGGTTGTTAATTCGATTCATTTTTTATAAAACATAACAATTATAGGAAGAGGGCGTTTATTGCGCTTATTCCGTCGTGGTCAAATACTTACTACCCATATGGGCACCTAACTAAGGTTTACGACCACGACCGTACCGTGTACCCTGCTCTGCATATAGCATTAGCTGTGTTACCCGAGACAGGACGGTTTTGGCATGCCACTCATATGTGGTGGTATCGGGCCTTTTATTCCTTGTTCCCTTCGGCTAATTGTTGCCTACGTGGGAACATTGGAAATTGGCCCCTGCACAGTATTTTAATATGGCAGCCATAATTCGGAGGTTCTCCGACCCAACAATCCACCCTGATCTTTCCGCAGTCATATTGTGCGTTACTAAACCAGGGGGAATGTTGGGATTTTTTTTGAAAATTTAAAAATTTCTCTAAATAAATATATATGCAATAGTTCGTCACATATTATAAAAATCTTAATCTATTCTAGAATGATCTTTAGTTTGCAACGAAATGGCTGTTTATTTATATTGTTTAACGGATTTTGAAATTCTTGTTGACGAAATCGAACTTCAATATTCTAAATGGTAATATTTATTTATATATTCTACTATTAACTGAATTCTCTTGTTGATTAATTCTAACATTGCATGAATACATCGCCATTTGAATAAAATCGATCCGAGATACTTAAAGTATATCTTTCGAGAAGATGGAGATCATTAGTACGATGGGCAAATCGTCGAAAAGATTAACTTTTAGTTTTAAGATTCTTGGCTTGCAAATCAGCTCTAAATTCCATATGTATTTCAACGTTAAATATTGAATTTTCAACGAATATCGATGTAGTTTAAAAGCTTATTTTGTATAAAACATTGATTTTATAAGAGCTAATAATGCTACTTTATAGCGGCTATTTTCGGTCGCCCTAGTTATAGGACAATTAATACCAAACGTGAATGGTACACGGACAGAGCCGAAGAAGCATTCAGAGAAATGCATGGTCACAAACTTCTCAGGACTTTTATACCTGACTTCGTAACCAAACAGTGGGTGTTCCCAGAAAGGGCTAAAACAACCCTCACGTTAAGTGAAGCGTTCAAAGCGGGTCCAACCTCAAGACAGAAGCCTGCATTCAGGCCCCCATTAAAAGGGGAAATCCTTTTGGGCCTCAGATCGAGGATACCCCAACAAAAAAACCTCATTTAGGAGGAAATCCAAACGAGTTAGACACTCCTATAAAAAACAACGATAATGTATTTAAACATAAAGTTGAAATTAAGACTCGATGCATGCGAGAAGCTAATCAAAGAGACAGCAAAGGCCCATGAGATATTCCAAGGAAAAATGGAAAAACTCCTATCCAAGATTGTGGCCGAAATCAAAAACTTGAAAGACCGCAAGTGAACCGAGAGGTTGAGGCAATAATAAATAATTATGATAAATTAATTATCCCAGATGTTTATTCTTTTAAAAAGTATAACGAATCTGATTTATTTAAACCCATAAATGTTCATAAAAGGGAACTTAATCCCTACAGAACAGGGGTTATAATTAGTAGATCAAAAAGCCTTGCTCAAAAGCGGGCAAAGATCTCACTCGATTGTCGAGAAAATCCTGATCGTAATACCGTGTATGTAAACAAGGTAATCGATAAAAGGATAAACAACGACATAGTCATCAGGCCAAAACAGGCCAAAGATGAACTAGAACACGTTGACATCAACGATCTAGCCCAGGAACTCTGGGAACAAGCGTGCAAACTCATTGAAGATGAGGAAAAAGG
>JASNJN010001128.1:0-11569 GCA_030180075.1 Mikrocytos mackini
GTATATTGAGGAATGGATATTTTATTTAGTTAAACTTCATTTTGAGGCATTTCAACCTCCAAATACATCAATTATTATCTAGAAATAGTTAGGGACAATATAAAAGAAAAATAAATCAAAACCTAATTACAACACAATAATTTACTTAAAAACTACGAATTACAGAAAATATTTCAATTAAAATCTAATACCGGCAATATTCCCAAATACCGGTAATGGACGATAATATTCGATAACGTTAATGGACGAAATACCGGTATATCGAGTAATACCGGTATTAATTTGGAAACTCTATTGAGGAGGTCATTCTGTTTTCCGTAGGAGGGGACGGATTGAGTTTTAGGGGTATCAGGTGGTCTATGGATGTTCATCCAGTTGTTTAGGAATGTCATTTCTTCTGAGGTTTCGGTCTTAACGCGTTAGGATTACCAGAAGTTTTAGTAAAAATTTAATTTTTGATATTATTATTCTCCTTTATTTACTTATAATAGTCACTCGTGACAATTAATCTAACAAAGAAATGTTTTACAAAATCCCCATATAAAACTGTGATAAATTAAATCATTCAAAATTCCTATCAAAGATTTTTCTATTTGACGTAATGAGATAATTTAGGACATAGTTCTGATGGATGACGAGAGAAACAATTCCAGCACCATAACTAAATATTGTTAATAAAAATAACTTCTTGAATTTTATAGAAATATGAATAATAGAAAATATAGTTATAAGTCAAATTCGAATAGGCCAACAACTTACTCTAGTAGAACAAGCTTTCATAAACCTAGAGCATGCCTCGATAAGTCGATTTATACCAACGTTATATTGAACGGAACGACTCCGTTACAATACGTCATATTATATTTTGTATACTAGCTTTTATTTTTGCAATAAATACTTATATAATACTCCTGGCTGTCCCACCAAGTTATGTATATTCCTTCACTCTATTTTTTCAATATACTTTTATCTTATGCGAACAGAGACAGCCAAATTCCTATTACCACAAAGTAAAACCCTAACATTTGTAGAACGATAAATACAACCCAATCGTAAGTCGTCATATCGTACTCTTTCACTTTAAAGTAAAAGAACCCTGGGAAGTTGAAAGCCAAAATAGGGAAACAAACTGCTCCTATTATATCGCAGAAAACGTCTATCTTCTTCACTGTTATTGCCAATATAGAAGCCATAGCAATAAACCCAAACTTCACTCCTATCAATGTCATCTTCTTTACTTTGTCGTCTAATTTATCCAACAAACTCCCTGTTAACTCCTGTGCTATTGCGACAGGTACTCTCGAAATAACCATAATACTAAACAGTAAGTTCAATGTCAAAGCGAAAGTAATTATCATTTTCATAACATACTTTGTATTGGATAAATGGTTAACTACAATTAAATCCCCGCTTTCTTTTCTAATTGCATCGTTGTTTAACTTTCCTCCTTTATCATCCAGATCAATTGCTTCTTTTAACATGAACGAGTCCTTTAATAAAGAAGCCATAATTATAGCGTAAATTAAGTTAAGAATAGAAGAAATGACGATGGCTATAAATACTGCTGTTTTGAAGTTTTGTTTGGGGTTCACAATTTGTTGTCTGAATTCAACGGCGCAAAGACCGAGGCAAAGTAAGAAGACTACGCCGGACAATAACTTGTTTATGTTCGCGAACTCAAACTTTACAGCCTTCAACGAACCCTTTCCTACGAACATGTCTTTTACACTTTGGTCTTTCAAGTCGCTGAGACGAGTCACTTTTGTGGCACCCGCTGCGATGGAAAGAACGATCGAAAGGAACACGGCGAATATCCCGAACATGTTTGCGAAGGAGAACAGCTTCTGGTTTTGAATGAAACTAAGCCCGAAAGCACTAAATGCTACAAGGATGATGTAAACCACGTTGGAGCCTTTAAATTCCATTTTGTAGTTTCCAGATAACATTGTCCCGACTGCTGAAAGGTAGAAGGAAACTATGAAGAGTATGGTGAAGAAAAGTGTGAGTTGCATCGGTATCATTCCATATTTTCCGAGTATTGCTCCTGTCAACTTTGTAAAAGTAAATTTTGTTGTTCGATCTTGTTTGTGCTCTCTATGTGTATCTTCACACTGACCTAATATTAACGCACTCCAAATCATTAGTCCTGATCCGAAAATGAAAAATATTGATGCTAGAAGCCATCCGCATAAATATGTCAAGTAGGGTAAGACGAATGTTCCAAAACCAAATATTAACTTTATTAAATTAACAGTTGTAGCGAATGTGCTTAATTTTCCTTCAGCCGAACCATCTTCGGACGAATATCTTCGTTTTGCCATATTTAAATTTTGAAAAAATAATGCGGGTTTTCTTATACGTTTATATTGATTAATAATTAATAGAATAACTGGGCAACTGTTTATATAATGCCTTAATGGAAAAGGAAAAAATTTGAGACTTACTGACTACGTAGGCTGAAAATAACCGCAAAATATAAATAGACCATTTCGAATGTAAAACACACGTTCTGGTGAATTTTTAATTAATTAAATTATTATTCTTTACATACAACTGTGTATTAAGCATAGAATTGCCTGATATTCTCGATTGTTTATTGTTTGGGAATGTGGAGGGGTTATGGGGGAAATATGACAAAAATGATCTGATATTTAGAAATAACTAGGTGTAATCGCGATTAGTAAGTGCGAAGCATAGGCACACCTAAAAGCTTTAAAAGATTTTTAATTTTTGACACTAATTAAAATATTTTGATATAACTTCGTCATTCAAAATAATATTATAAATGTTTAACAAATAGTACAACACATTTTAACTAAAAATATTATTATTATAAAGCAATTTATATTTTAAAATTAACATTAATTAATCAAATAAAATCAAAAATCTAGGGACTTTTTCTTTTGTAAATAAATAAGTTCTATGTCGATACTCCGCGTGATAAATACAAAGTATTAATTTAATAATATCTTATTATATTCGTTAATACCGCAAATAACTCCCCCTTATTGTTGTATTTGTTTAGATCTTCTTCCGATTTAGGGCMTTWAAAAGAATGGATAGGAATCATAAGCTACTCCGTTATTTGCACAAACCTTCGGGCTCACAGTTTTCTTTTATACACCATAAACTACACCCAATTACTATTTTATAAGGTTGCAAAATAATTTATCGCTTATGACTAAGGTCATTGAACGATATGTGTATTTCTTTTGAGTTATCTTCTTTAAATTTCGTCTGTTATGGTTTAGTTTGATTACAGACTGTTACTATTCCCTGTTGTTCCTCGTTTCCACAATAAGTTATAGGTATACCTATAGAATGTATGTGAAATTGTGCTTCTATATCCCATTTTATTCTTTATATTTTAAATACTTAATTAAGCCTGATGCTTGCCGTGTTGGTATGGATGGAATGAGTTAAGAAGGAAAATTTAAGTTTCAAAGTATTTGAGAAGTTTTTATTAATATTTGAATCAACACCTATAATTTATGAACCATATTTATCAATTGTATTGTTTATTTTTCATATAGCAAAATATATTGGTCAAAAATCGACTTTTAATTTTTTGAAAAGTTAAATTTGAAAAAACTGGGGAACGATCCAAGGGCGTCTTAACTTCATAATGGGTCCTATTTTGTTTATTTTGTTCTAATATGTCCCCTATACTATTTATTGAATATGGAAGTCCCTATAAAAAAATTAATTCCCTTATCTAATAAGTGCTCCGCTTCGCTTCGCACGATAAAAGTTGTCTTTTCATAGTTAAGCACATAAATAGTCCTGTTAGTAACATAATCGTTTTTATGGTAAACGCTATCGATGATGCAATACCTGTTGGGAAAGTCTTCTACAAAATTTTGAAACGTGATCTAGACAATTCCTTCACGGCTTGCTTACATCGCCTTGTTTTCCTTCTTTCATTTTAAAAGAAAATGGTTGTTAAACTCAATTACTTTCAATAGGCCTGTTAAGTTTAAAGTGTGCTTTGGAAAAGGATTTTCACTATCACATTCTAATTCTAAAGCTTCTAAATCGTTGTAAATCTTTTGTACTAGTTTTATTTAGTTATCAATTATAATAGTTTCATTTTATGATAACCTAATAGCCCATGTGTGATTTAAGTTCTGTATTAATTTTTTATTTATCGTTTGATAATTAAAACTTCTTTACTTCGTTTATGTTTTAAAGGCAGTATTCTTTTAGTTTTATTGTGGGAAGACATTCGATACTTTTAAGCAGATTAAGATAGTTATAATTAGGGGCGGCAAATATGTGATTTGGTACAAATCATATATTTTCATCAAATTTCTGGAAAATTTCCACCCATAATTATCCCGATTTTATGAAATTCATATATTTTATCCTTTTGAAATTTTTGAAATTTCAAAGTTATTATGAGATTTTAACCAAAATAATATATCGTCATATATTTTGTGATTTTTGTCATATATTTTCCGCCCCTAGTTATAATAGTTTTGTTTTCTATCTACCTACTAAAACGTTAATAAAGTTGTGTGTTGGTACAAAGTGGCTTAAGTATTCTATATAAATGACAAGAGCGCCATTGAAATATAACACAAATTAATCTTCTATCTTTAAAACATAGTAAGTTTTATTGCTTTAACGTTTTTGTTAATGTTTTCGTCTAATGAATGAAATTTGTGTTTTAATAGTTTTATGAAAATACTTTCCAAACATATTATTGAGATAACTGATTGTGTTCGTATATAACTTGAGTGCTGTAATGTGTCTTTGACTAATTCGACTCTTTGTTAGTATGAATATGAGTCGAGGCATTCTTTTCCAATGTATATGAGTTCTGTTGTTGATTTTCAATATCCAAAGCTTTAAGTGGATTGTGCTTTTGCCTTGTAACAATTTAGGGAATTTTGATTTATTTTTTGCTGTTTCAAGATGTGTGTCGGGGTTAATTTGGTCAATCTGTGTAAAAGAACTCGATACTGTCGCCCATGTGTTCCTGTGATATCTCGAAATGGAGTATAGCGATCTCTAACCTGCTATAGGTAACAGGAAGAGTATAGATACAGGTAAGCTTCCTGTTTATGATTACATTAGTTTTTGTTTTTAAATTCTTAAAAACAACAAACATACAAGGTTTAATTCGAACTGGCCACATTTTTACCAAAACAGCCACAAAAATTCGAACTGGCCACATTTCTTCCAAATAGCCACATTTATGGGCACTCAATTTCTAAAAACTCGAGTGTATGCCAATAATACAGTTTCTAATTATGAAAAAACGACTGAAATTATCAAATTAAAATACGAGGTACGATTTTCACCACTATTTAAGCGTATATCTTGTCGCGACAAAAAATGTGGCTATTTGGAAGAAAATGTGGCCAGTTGGAATTTTTGTGGCTATTTGGAAGAATTGTGGCCAGTTGGAAGAAAAAATGCCGAACATATTTGAACCAATTTTTAAAAAAATTTAATTGGTTCAGAACATTCTTTATGGTATAAAACTAACTAAGCGTTAATAAAAAGTATTAATATTACCGATATACCATAATAGCCCTGAAATAACGAAATCCAAATGTGGCCAGCTGGAATTTTTGTGGCTATTTGGAAGAATTGTGGCCAGTTGGTAGAAATGTGGCCAGTTCGAATTTTTGTGGCTGTTTTGGTAAAAATGTGGCCAGTTGGAAGTCAGCCGTTAAAATTAATAAATTCATTCTATAAAGCTGGCCAACACTTTTTTCACTCTATATGTGTCCTTACTCTTCCCACTAAGTGAAATGAAACATGTTATCCGTTTTCTTTTAAAATACCCAGGAAATATTATGTTAACAAATTCGAAGTTATTTCAGAAAGAAGTTCCACTTGTAACCATATATCTTTATGTCGTTCGATCAATCAGCCCATTTAATACTTTAATAATATGGTTTAAATTTCTCTTTACAAAATCAGAGGATACGAAGTATGCCGTAGCAATCAATCTCCAATCTCGTCAATAATTTCCCTGACTCCGTTGTCCATATGAAAACAATTGATAGAATTAATCTTAATGCCTAGTTTCGCACATTTAACTTTCATAAAGCAGTGCCTAGCTTGTGATTTCTTATGTGCAATTTTATAAATATGATTCGTAGGCCCATGTCTTGTGGTTGTCTATTTTTGTAATCTATATTTTCCTACTTTGTAGTGCTTTTATATCATAACTTGTAAAGCATATCTGGTGTGAGTGAACCAATTCCATTCTATAATGCTATTAGTTGGTTTAAACAGAGGGGAGTCATTTGAGTACATATTCAGAACAAGCATATGATCCCAAGAGCTAATAGAAGGTTGTACGTCTTATGGAGTGGTATGGAAAGCCTGGTAGTACAAGAATGCCCGTTGTTTGATATAAATGCTTCCCAAACATGTATATTGACACAAAAGCTCGTAGAGATTCACATGTATGTACAAACATCGACACCAACAAACTCTTTGAAAGCGCTAGTTGCCGCATTGAAAGGTATATAACCATAATACAAGAAGCAAACCAATCGGCAGTTTCTCTATGTTTCTATCACTGTTTTCTTTTTAGATGACAACATTTTATACTCCATGTATTAAAGTTGCCTTCGTATTAGTGCTTATGGCTACAATTGAATTTGCCTCAAAAAGTGTGTAATTGCCTAAAAGTGTGTAAATTGCCTCAAAAATGTGTATATGCCTCAAAATCTTATGTGTGCCTCATACGAGTTAAAGATACCCCCAACATCTTTAAAATTTTATTTCTTTTATATATTATCTATATCTATCCTACAACTAGCCATACACACTTTCAAAGTAATATAAAATAAATTTATGTGTTGTGTAATAAACATTTTCCGAAATTCAATTTTTACATGTAACGAAGAATAAATATCAAAATGAAGTTTTCATCGGCAAGTTTCTCAAACAAATATCGCTCAGATGGCTGAATACAATGTTTAAAACAAATTAGAAGTCCTATTTCACAATTTTGAAAAAATCGGTTCTTCACCCAAAAATAATGAGGTTTTATAGATTAACCGGACTTATAGAACAAGTAAATATTTAAAGACATACTGATTTAAACTCTACTGCATTCCAACAAGTATTATTTTCATAATTTTAACCCTCGTGGTCCATTAAAAAATTTTTTATTTTGAGGCCACAGCACAAATGAGTAGACATTTAAAATGTTATCGATTATTAAAAAAATCGATAAATCGATAAATTTTCTCGATATGATAAACATGATTTTTCGATAAATTCTGCTTTTTACGTGGGTGGCATTTAAAAGCTAAATTTATATAAATTTCGATATTTCAATGCAAAATATTGAAAATTTCGTTCATAACACTAAAATCTTATCATAATACCCCAGTTTATTGTAGATTAGCTGAATTATGCTCTGGATAATCAAATACAACAAAATATATTTCGAAATAATAGTAAAACTCGCATATTGATTTTAGATATATCGATTATCGAAAATATCGAATTATCGAAGAATCCACTATTATTTCGATAATCGATAATGTCGAGATCGATAATTTAAATGTCTACAAATGAGGCACACACAAGATTTTGAGGCAATTACACACTTTTTCAGGCAACTACATTTGTAACCCTTTACGAGAAGCTTTGCAGCAGCTTCCTTTGGAAGGCTTCAGGTAGTGCTGCTCTGGGTTCCTTTTCCTCAGGAATCTCGCCAGAACACGACTTCTCGACTCCTTTGGGGATCCTCCTGTGAACCAGGAGTAGATCCTGAGTGACCCTTTTAGGGTTATTTCAGAATCTTTGCAACGACATTCTCTATTGAGACGCCGTTACTGAGCGAACCACCATGTGAGTGGACAATTCTTGTGATCGCTCTGAACATCTTCAGGTTGTCTATGGACCGCTTAGTGAGGATTCTAAGTTGGCCCACGACAAACTGTAGCGCTCTTACCTTGTAACCGGTGTACTTACCTTTCAGGTGTTCCTCCAGTTGAATGTATTTGTCCTTCTTTTCCCACTGTTTAACCCCAATGAGGTCTTCAGCGGCGACTGCCACCTCAAGAACTGTTACCCTTTTCTTGAGCGTGTCGACACAAATGATGTCAGGCAGTTGGGAGATACGTTGACCTTGTTCATTCTTGCTCCAAACTCTTTGGTCAAGCATGAGGTCAAAGCCGTTGGCCGAACGTGTGATCTTCCGTCCCATATTTGAGATTGAAATCTTGTCGCCGAGGCCACGGTGCTTAATTACCATATTGGCTATCTGCACCACAGTGGCATCGTGTCTCTCTTTGAGAAGCACGAAGGGTATCCTTGGGCACCCACTCAGGAATGTCCGACGGTTTCGGGTATCTTATTGCATCGACGACAAGTGTCGCTTTCTGCAGACCCGATTCGTTTTAGCCAGGTTCGAATGTTCCCTTTGCCATCCTGTAGAAGGAGTGTGCGGCGGGTATCTGTCCGACCTAGGCCTGGCACGCGGAGCCATAAGTGGCTATAGTGCTTATCCACATCATCCAGGTTCCTCACGGAGTTAAACCCGGATGGGATTTTGCATTCGTTCCACATTTGGGAGTGCGCTGTGTCGAACTTCTTCTTTATTACAACTTTGTTGCGTTCGGGAGCATCTACTGCAGCTGTTGGGTCGAGGATTTCTGGAAAGGCTTTACACCAGTTTGATGCATCTTGCATTATGTTGAACCTGGAATCTTCGCTGCGTTTATTCTCTCTTGGAGGAATTCCTGCGTTGATGCAAAGAAGGAAACATTTAATTTGTTATATGCAAATATTACAATTGAACTTATTCTGGAGATAATTCTAAACATGAATCTGTTGTTAAGATATAATTGTATGTATAAATAGCTTAAGGTATTGTAGATAGTAATATAATTCTTTATGTATTCCAAATAGATTAATTTAAAATTTTAATAACATCAAATAACATAAACATGTTTTGTTTTGGTTTAAACTTTAGATCGAATATGTTGATTACACCAATTTGATAAAATTTGGGGAAAACATTCACGATTATAAGAAAACGATATAGCTTTTCAAAAAATCTTTATCAAAAGGATATGCGTAAATTATGTAAATATCATCTCTTCCTACACGATTTTGATTTACTCCGTTGAATAATAATCCTAATAATTTTTTCATTTTGATTCTATTTAGAGGACCTCAACTTCATTTTCCCTGAAATTCTTACAATTTCATAAAAATATTTTGTTTCGAATAACTAATTACAGAATTTTACATGTTGTGATTTGAAATCTATACCATATATGTGCAGGATGATTATTTAACTGACAATATAATTTTTTCTTGGAATTTTTATTTGTTTTTGCGGCAATTTATAAAGTAATGAAAATATCTAGACCTGATTTTGTCAAAGTGTTATCGGCCATTTTTGAAAAACCATCATAATTCATCTAAAAGTAAATATAATTGAATTGCCGGATAAATTCAATTTGAAAATTTTGTTAATATAATTTATAAAATCAAAAAACGGCGTAAAAATCAGGAAAATGCAACTTTTTCAGGAAAAATGAATTTCAATCCTATTTAGAGTTCCCAATTCCCGGGAATCGATTTCTCGAATCCCGGGAACTGGACTTTTTAGTCTAAAATTCTCGAGAATTTCGAGAATTTTTTCTCATTTCCCGGGAAATATGGTCATAAATCCGTTTCTCGATAAATTTTAGGTTCGAGAATTTTGGGGACTCTAAGTCTATTTTATAAAATTCCCGGTTCGGATACCAAATTGTCAGCATTCTTAGTAAAAATTTCTTTAGTTTTTAATAATCATTATAAAGATATTATAGGTATAAGACAAGATTTTTCGTTACAATCTTACTTACACATACGATGGTCAGAAATAGAGATTGGACTCCTGGAAATGTTTGAATATTCGAAACACGATTTTCCAAGGACGCGAATATTCGAAGAATTTTCGAGAATTTTAAATGTCTTAATATACTGAAATTTCCAAAATAAATTTATTTCTAATACCGATTCTTAAAATTAAACTTTTCATGAATTTTTTTAATTCTAAAATGTATTTTCCACACCAAGAAATCAACGAATATTCGAATATTTTCCCAAATTTTAACATAACAGCATTTTGGATTTTTTAAAATTATTTGGGAAACAAATAAAGGAGATAACCGGTACGGTTATGTTCGTAAATCGGTGTTTGACGCCCCTATGGGTGCTACGTTTGTGAAACATAACGGAATAAGCGCACAAAACGTCGTGTTCAAATCCATACCCTATAAACCTTTAACAAAAACTTGTTTGAATAAAACCAGACCTGCAAAACGCAGTCTAAAGTGTCAGCCCCTAAACAGATGGCTGGCTAAAACTTCCAAAGCGGGTGAAAAGCCGTACTCTGTTCAAAAGCATGGAAATCCCAAAGCTAGATCAGACAGGCGAAGCACAGTGCAAAACACTGAAAGCAGCCCCAATGCCTCTAAGGCCTCTCCTGTCCTGGCAAAAATCTTGCCAAGACAAAAAACAAATTTTAAATTTTACAGAAAAATGAAGACCCCTCAAAATGATGGCTCAGAGGGAGCCAAGCAAATTGAAGAGAAGAAAACAACAAAAGAGTGCCCCAAACAGGATAGGGAAGGGCAAGAAGGGCAGTCAGCCCAGAACAAAGAAAACAGAAAAGACAACCTTCCTAACTTGGCAAATAAGCAAGCCAGAAAGACCAACTCACACAGTAAAGATGAGGAAGTGGAATTTGAGCCCATAGTAAACAGAGGCAGGGAAGATAGCCCTGTAGAATGGGACGAACATGGCACAGACAATGAGGACGATATTTTCCTCACAGTTGCCGACCAAGAAAGAGCGCTAAAGAAGAAGGAGAAAGAGCACGTGAAGGAGTGGGAAGCCCAACAAAGAAAGCGGGCAGAAATAAACACAAATAAAGTTAACTTTACAAACAGAAAAGTACAAGAAGTGAAAAGAGAAGAGAAACCAAGGGAGGAGCCCGTCAGAAATGATGTTGACACCTCCCTGATCAGCAAAAATATTGTTGACAACGTTGTGGATGCATCCGGAAAACCCAGGAGCAGAAGCAAACAAAGACAAAAGAAGTCGGTAGGCATTTCCGGCTGGAATCTTGTTTCCCACACTTTCTTCCAATTCCCACACTTTCTTCCGATTCCCAMACCATTCATCAAGATAAAAGTGTAACTTAAGAGAAAACAACCTCAGATAGCATAATAGATAGTGTCATTTATATTTGTCAAAATCAAGATTTTAGCGGGTGGAGTGGGATGTAAAAATGGCCACGGCCATCGAGCCCTCTTGAGTGCGTTAACAGACTGATATAAGTGAACTTTGAAGTGCTCTGACTTTGTCCGAAATCTATGAAGGGTAATCGTGCTAAAAAAATCCAGACATGTAGACTTGTAAATCCGAATATGCAGTTGTGTAGGTGTGTGATCTTGAGTATAAATAGGCGTAATCCTGATTGTGTAATCTATATAAAACTCGGACATAAACACATATGGTTTGACTCAATTCTTTTGCATGATGCATATTTTGTATGTAATTCAAGTTCTCTGCCCCCTCTAAAGGATGTTGG
>JASNJN010001129.1:0-11385 GCA_030180075.1 Mikrocytos mackini
GAATTTTATTTTAACAAGTATAACATACATATTTTAATACTGTTTATATTTAAATCCAAAGAAAACACCATGTATATTTTAAATATGATGTTAATAAATAGAAATATTCGTAGTCTTTAGTTTTATAGTAGCATCTATGAGTATACTGAAATGGAGAATTTATTTTTCCTCGATATTTTTGGAGATTTTAAACAAAATATCCAGGCAAATCAAAAAATAATTAAAAACCGATAATACCGGTATTAGATTGTAAGAGACGATACCGGTTTCATTTTTCAAAGTCGATAATTGAAAACTCTACTATCATGTAGTTCGAACGGATTGTGGATGTCCTTAGAATTGTAGTACTCGCCGGCCTCAGAGGTTAGGTGACTAGCAATATTCTTTGTTGGAGTTTTGCACTAAGTAACAGTTAGGCCACATGCGATGTTACAAGATCAACAGTACTATGAGAATATCTCCTTCCACAGGAATCACTATGCTTGGAGTTCTCATTTCTCTGAACCTCTAATTAATGAGAATCGAGAAACGTAAAAATGCCTTAATTCTCGGAAAATGAAAAAAAATCGAGAGATTTGACGTTCAGAACTCCAATTCTCGGGGATTAGAAACTCTGACCATGCTTCATGGGGCTATATTTAACGATTTATTTGTCCTTACTCGAAACTACAACAAAATAGGCTTCGCATCCTTGTTTTTAGTTGTTATAGCCCATATCTCAACACGAGAATCTCAGGTAGTCCCTCTTTCACATTCAAATACTATATAACTAATCACAAGACGGTCAGGAACCTTCTTATATAGCCATCAGATCCTGTTATATTCTTGTTGTTTTCGGTTATATGTATAGACGATATCATATTACACTTACAGTTGTTTTCCTTCTCATAATAGCAAATAACTTCCAAAAACTCTTCCATATTGAAAAATTAAATACAAGATATATAACTAAGAGAACAAAAGGATTCTGTTTCAATTGTGTTTAGATGGATTTATAATATGAGACCGTGATTTACCCTTTTATTGGACACAATTCTTCTATTCCAACAAGCCCAGTAGTGATAATTACATTTCGGCGCATCAAACAAACGTTTGTAATGGATTGGAAATCAAATGAATCATACTAGACGCTACAACGAAGCCATGCCCCTAAACCCTATTATATGGTCTTTTATAGATTTTGTAAGTTGTTTTTCTTATATTAATGTTAAATTAATATAGAAAGGATTGTTATACAATATATGAAGATGAGTATATAATTTAAACTACAAAATAATTTTATCTGTAATTTCACTAGTCCGTTTTCACATCATACAAATTAACAAAAACAAATATAATAAACAGATAATAAGTAATAGTTATACCATTTATGTATTTTACAAACCATATATTGTTTAAAATGATTTATTTGTTTGCTTTCTCGTCGAGTTTTACATTCTTCTTGTCATTTATTTAATCAACATATTAATTGCAATTCACAAACTGTATAGAAGTTTTAACTCACTATTGATCAGTTAGAATAATCATGCTCCATATTTTATTTCATATCCAACCGACGCCCCAATTTATCAAATAATTACTAATCCTAAAAGGTACAATATAGCAATAAAATACTTTTATCTTCCCAATGCGCTCTATAAAGACAATCCACAATATTTATTTCCCTTTAAATATATCCATATAGATGTGCCGACAAGGAAATATTATCAATAATTAGGCTGGGAGTATCTGATTAGGGTAGAAATTATCTGTGTTGTTTTTGAAAGTTATATTTTAAAATATGCTTTTGTTTGAAATTTTTTTACAAGGTGGTTTAATTGCGTTAGGCGATTTATTATATTATATCAAAGTACTTTGTGGTTTTTCTGGCCTGGAATAAACGCAGTACGGCTCAAAATCGCATTTGAAATGTAAGAATTTTAAAGTTAAAATTGGTTAAAAAGTTAGAAATATCCATGGAAATGGTTTATATGAATAATAATAAATTAGTGGCGGAGGATTAAATAAAATTATAATATTGTACAAATAAAAATAAAACAAATATTTCAAATACATTTTGAAGAAAATAAATAACGTGCAACTGGAAGCATCCTATTAGTCGGCTCAGATTTCATTTTCCCCCAAATCGTCCCAATATCCCCAAATTATTTCATTTTCCCCCAAATTTCAAAAGTCGTCGATTCGGAGTTTGGAAATTCTCTCATTTTACATCATCGTGGTGATGTCGATTAAATCACCGTCTGAACGTTCGGTTTAGTGTATTTACTAGTGTTGTAAATTAATCATGATTTCGAAAAAAATAATCAAATTGTCAAGATTAGTTCATGATTAAGTGTTATTCGAGGTGTGTTAATTAAATTTTCGCTACATTTTTCCTCAAATTAGTGATTAATCACAAAGATTATTCACAAAATGTGAGATTTAAATTTATTGAATAAATCATGAGCAGATAAACAGTGATTATAGTACATTGAAAAAATTATTCCGGCTTCAAATGTGATTTTTGATTAATCATGATTTTTTTTGATCGGCAATCAATAGGACGCGAAAAAAAATCATACATAAACGGTACGTAATCGATGATTAATCAAGATTAATCATCGATCAGTAAAAAAAATCTTTTTTCCAATCAATCATTTATTTTACGGCAAATCACATAAGTTTATATGTTAATTTAAYCGAATTAGGCGTTAACAAAGTTTGTTGGTTTAACGATGTGGTACAAGCTTTTAGAATTAGATTTAATATTTTATGTATTGTCACGGAAGCGGGAAACCTTCAATTTGAATAACTCTGTGGATATGTTTTTTAAAATTTAAAATCTATGAAAAAACTTAAGTCGACACAACAGGCCATAGAAAAGAACTTCGTAGAGAATGATGGGGTTTATACATGTTTGCTTTGTTTTAAAAAGCCAAAGGTTACTGACAAATCGAATTACAACCTACGTGTTCATTTATACAGGAATCACAAGAGTGCACTTAATGAAGAGTTTTTTGAAGAAGATAGCAATACAACTACTTTTATGGGATCCGACATATTGGAAAACGATTCATCGATCCACACAGAAGGGACAGATATATCCGAATTTGGAAATAGTAGAACTGAACCAGCATTAGCAAGCCTGATAACTAGGGGTCGGAAAATATGTGATTTGGTAAAAATCATATATTTTACCAAATTTCTGGAAATTTCCCACCCATAATATCACCGACTTAAAGGAATTCATATATATTATTTTATTGCAAATTCGAAATTATAATGAGATTTTGACAAAATCATATATAATCATATATTTACCGATTTTACGTCATATATTTTCCGACCCCTACTGATAACCAATTCTATAACACCCTTTTCCTTTTTTTACTCGGAAAAATTTAATGTTTTTGTTCATTCGTTGAATAGAAAATGTAAGAGGATAACCAGGAGTTGTTTATTAAAAATATTGAACGATAGATATTCCCATTTAATGAGTTCTATTGATACAAAGATAGAGAGCGCTGCTGCTATATCCTTTTCACTTGATGTGTGGACACATCCTTCAACACAACCAGTCGTAGGAACACTTATAAAACTAGTTTTTCAGAACATAAAGATAGAAAGAATTTTAATTGACCTATTTGAACTTAATGATCAGAAGGCTAAGACAATTGAAGAATACTTAAAAGCGTTGGGTTCAGAACATAATATCAAAACTAATAAAATAGTTTCTATCACAACTGATTCGTGTAATACAATGAATAGATTTGTTGAAGATTTTTCTATAGGATTAGATGACACAAATATGGAACTGGATAAATTAGACGACTATACAGACCAACCACAAGACATAATTTACAATGATTTCTATGACACAATAGCTTCCAGTGAGAATATAGTTTTAGAGGGCCAGGTTGACCATATCAAATGCCCTATACACTTAGTACAACTACTTATAAAAGATGTTCTAACCATAAAAGAAGTGGAAAATTTAACAACTAGGATTCAAAAGATTGTGAAGATACTCAGGACATACAAATATAAAGACATTGTAAAGAAGATACCTTTGCATTCGGCAATACGGTGGAATTCTATGTTAAACATGTTGTCCGGATTTTTAGAAGCTTATAATACTATATTAACTGACACAAACAACAAGCTTGATATAACTTTGAGACCTTTTGAACTGGAAACCATAAAAGATCTGATAACTATACTCAAACCTGTCAAGACCATAACTCTTAAATTACAAGCGAATAATTTTATCTAGGAGAACTTTATATGTTTGTTAAGGATTATCAGAGCAAGATAAACTACTTGTTAGATGAAAATATTGTGAAGGCAAAGACTAGTATCAAAATAATAAAGATTGTTAAAACAAGCCTTGAGAAAAGATTACTATCACAAACAATATTGATCGACACTTCTCGAATAGACGCTTTTCTCACACCTTATTTATTCCATAAACTAAGCGAAGAAGAAGTTGTACAAGCCATTACAATGCTAAAAGAAAAGATAGAAAGTAAAATACCAATAAACAATAGTATAGCTTCAGAACTTATCGAACAAGGAGGTAACCAAACGATAGAAGATGTTATGAACAATGCACAAAAAATAACGAATTATTTGATGGACAAGGAAACAATGGTGTTGTTTTAACACTGGAACAAGAGATTGAAAGTTATATAGGAATGCCAAAAAACAGAGAAAGGATAGCATTCTGGGTAACAAAAAAAAGCAAGATTCCGTTGTTATATCAAATGATCATTAGACTGAACTCTATCTTCACATCAAACGGAAATATTGAACAAGTATTTAGTCAATGCAAAATTTTAACAGAAAACAGAAGAAATCGAACAAGTACTGAAATGGTGAAAAAAGATTGATTTTAAAATATAATAAGTAAATAAGAAAACTTTATTATAAGCATATTGTTTCTATTAACCCGAATTTATATTTTATTATTATCCGTCATACAGATTAAATGTTTAAAAGAAAAAAGTATGATTCACCATGTTTATATTATAAAATACCCCATTTACAATTGTAAAAATGTATATAATTTATCATGCAACATATTTTTGTACACTATAACAGCGAAAATTAATTACCAGCCACAATAACATGAACGTTTTTTTAAAATTGTATTAATATCAAATAACTTTACAAACTGGCAATTTTGTTCGTTTTCCCCCAAAATTCTCGACGAAACTTGCAAAAATTTGAATATTCAACGAAACGTTTTTGCACTAATCACTAGATCACATATTTCAATCAATCGCATTCTAGACAATTTAATCATAAAAAATTAATCATATGTTTATAAACCCATGATTATACTTCATCGAAAAAATTAATCATGATTATAACCGTACAAGTGATTAATCACGTATTTTAAAAATCGCGAATAACGCATTCACTATAAAAACGATACTCAATTAGTTCGTTTCGCGAATGCTTGAATATTTTTCGATCAAATACAACACCCTCCAATTCAATCATCGCTACGTTTTAACGTTTTCGGCTAATCTTAATCACCAACGAATAATAGAAATCGTAGCGCCGGAAAACACTAGTTAGTAGGTTCTGTTATAAAATAATTTTTTTTAAGGGGATTTTATGAAAATAAAAAATTAGAACATATGTAACTTTTTAAAATACAATAAATTGCGATTTGCAGTTTCTTATAATATGGATAAATTTTTGTTAAATTTTTTAAAAAGTTATTTTTATGTACATGTAGGGTTTCCCCGAGCCGGTTCCGGGTATTTTAAAAACCGAACAAAAAATCGGACTAAGATAGATTGTGAACTGAAAAATTAATAACAAACTCAATTTCTCCCGAATTTTTAATTTATGGTATTAAAAATAAAAAATATGGTTATATTCGACTTAAATTTCAATTACCCGATACCGGGATAGTTGAAAATTTGTTTTTAGAAAAATTTTTATAATGTCAAAATATATATATAAAATATAGAAAATAAAATGTTGCAATTTGGTTTAAAATATTGATCTCGTCGAGATAAACACATAGAACGATTTTCAGAAGTTTTTGTAGAATAAGAGTACTTAAAATGACATATTACTGCAATTACCCGGAACCGGCCATGGGAAACCCTATGTACATGTTAAAATTTTAAATTTCAATTTTATATAGTATAAAGCTTTTAAAAGCAATTCAGACATCAGAACCATTGAATACACTATTAATACACATTTTAGAAAAAAATGACGTAGTTCAGTTTAGATTTAAGACTTTTTTTAAATATTTACTTTTATTATTTTAGTTTTATTTGTTTTTACGCCATTAGATTGCTTGCCAGCCCTTCTTTGTGCTTTGTGTATATGCCCCTGTGTTTCTAGTTTACAGGGCGATCGGCTGGCCTTACAGCGACGTCTTCCACTCCTTCTAGGCGGCAATAGTGAGTTGAAACGAAAATAGGAGTTGCCCAAGCTCCTAAGTAATAAGGACAATGTTAGAAATCCCTTTACACACCGCAGATCATTATAGCATATATGCTACTCCCTTAAGGTTTATATCGAGAATTTCCAATTTTTTAAAAGTTAAATTTTCAAAACTAAAGTTTTTGTTTACGACCAGGAGCGAGGTCAATACAAATAAAATTCAACAGGTTTGTTTATTATATGTTAATATCACGTTTGTAAGTTTTTATTTTCGATTTTAATGAGTTTGGAAATTTTGCATTTTGGTCGCAACCAGTACATAATAAACACAATGTTACCAATATGTAGGATGGTATTTCAATGTTTTAAAATACATATATACTTTTTGAAACAAATTGTGTGATATTCAAGGAAATATTTTTAAATGAACTTGTCAATAACCCATGAAAACCGACCAAACTTAGAGCGACTAAAGCTACAAAACGACCAATCCATCGATGTTTACTGTATAAAATTGAGGAGCTGTTTTTTGTTAACAAATAGAGATACTTTCGGGCTCGTTTTAATAGTTTTATTATCTTCTGTAGAATTTTAATGTTTTACAAACTTAAAATTTAAACTATGCTTTGTTATGGACATAAATACCGACACAGGCGAACATAAGTTAAATCGACATTCTCATCTGCAGTATCGCACAGCAGGGTGGGGTTGGGATAGTCAAAAACCCTTTTAGACATGACAATGGTTTTAACTGGAGAAACTGGTTTAAACCGGTTAAAACCAAAAATTGAAATTTGAAAAATTATTTTTGAGATATGATTGAATTATCATAGAAGACGATTAGATACATGTAATGTAGCAACTAACAAGAATTATACATTTCGAAATTTTCAAAATGATCCATTCATGTGCGATTTTGTGACCTTACAATCCGAATTTATTTTTACCCCAAAAGTCCGAAATTTCCAATATGGAAAATGCCAAAAATATTTTCCCTCTATAAATCGAGGTTTTTGACATTTTTGGTGTCAAAAAGGTTTATGACATGACGGTAATATCCGGTTTAAACTAGAGGTGAGAATTTGGCCATTTATTGAGAACCGTCCGAACCGACCCGCCGAACGGGCGGGCGGTTTCACATTTCTTAACCGTTTTATTTTCAGTGAAAATCTGAAAATTTTCGATTTTTTTAAAAAAAATTTATAAAGAAAAAACATATAAAAATATACAATTAAAAGCTACTATTGCCTTAAATTTGCCCAAACTTGTTGAGAATATAGTTTAAATACTTAGAAAATAGAAAATTATATTTATTTTGGAAATTTCTTTTAAAAAAGATAAGTCACCTGTTAATGGGAATTTTTTCGGAAAACGGCCCATTCACCACCCGAAACCGAACCGCGCGGTTTGGTTTCGGGCGGGCGGGCTGATAATTCTCACCTCTAGTATAAACCATGTGTCAAAAACTTCCCCACCCTGGCCATAATGTGTTACTGGGGTTCATGCGAATAGTATATATTTAAATAAACTTTAAATAAAAAATTAAATTGGAACATTGATTGTTTATATAAACATCTTTGAATTCTGCCGAAAATGTTGTTGAATAATAAAATAATTTACAAATTTTTATTTTTATTTAAAATTTGATTGCGATTTAAAATTCCAAGTTTTATCTAATTAACTGGCCACTTGCAAGAATGTTTCTAGATGTTTATTTTAATTTTTAGTATCGAGATTATTTAGATCCAGAAACAATACGAATAAATTACATGGTCAATTAAATGAATGTATTTTATTGTTAACAATTGGACTAAAAGTATTGGAACAAAATACAAAAACCTTGATATAATACAAGTAACTAACAGTGCTTAGCGATATAATCTTATCATTTTAATTGAGAGCTAATTCGAAATTAACTGTATAAGTTTTAGATTAATGGTGATAAAATGTTAATAATCTGTACTATGAATTTTAAATACTTCCGTGAACTATATTTTACAGTTTAATCGCTTATTTAAGCTTGTTTGATGAATTATATACAGCTTATAAGTTGAGTTATTGGCTTAAAAAGGTCTTATTTCTGGAATCTCTGATTATAGCTAAGTTTGGTTGGGATGTATAGACAAAGATAAATTTATTTTTTAGAAACAAAAAATGACGATTTTCAATTCAGATCAAATACCTGAACTAGATATAGATTCAGCACCTATGGAGATAATACTAAGCGGCTATATATTCTAGAAAAGCCTTGTTGAAGAATAGGATTGTCTCATATCGTTGTGTTCCTTGGAACGACCTTAGAGTTATCGTGCACGTTTCATTTGACCAGTTGACTTGGTCAAATCCCCGAGATTTGAAGGCGGTCACGTTTGACAATGTGCATACCTGTAATAAATAGGAT
Source organism: Mikrocytos mackini (assembly GCA_030180075.1). Lineage (NCBI taxonomy): Eukaryota > Endomyxa > Ascetosporea > Mikrocytida > Mikrocytiidae > Mikrocytos > Mikrocytos mackini. The sequence goes on from JASNJN010001129.1 coordinate 8,792, forward strand.
CACACACCAACCCCCCAGAATAGAAATCAATAACCTTACAAACAGTGTAAGAATTTTGATTCTGTTGAGTATTAACAAAACCCTTACGTTTCATATTTCCAATATTCATGAAAACGAATTTATACTGTCAGATGCCCAAGTTCGTTATCAACTAGAAAAAACAAGAGAAATAAATTTTCCATCAGCTGCTAATTACTTGAAATATACGTACAATAAAAAGTTAATTTTGAAACATCAGACTCCAATTCAGAAGCTGAACAATTTTGCCTTTCGATGAATAGTTTCTATAATGAAGAAAAACGCATAACGGAAAGATAAATCATTTGAGGTGCATAGAATCAAAAGAGCGCAAAAATATTTTATGCGCTTTTCCGAAAAATAATCTTTTGGTCAAATTATAATCTTTTAGAAATTACATAGAATCAAAATTGCCAGCTTATTTTAGATCTGATTGTAATATTTGTATAGAAATTCGAAAAATCAAAAATTTCGTACTTAAAATATATAAAATGAAAATTTAAAAAATTCAAAATCCCTCTGAGGTGATTTTTATGCGCTCTTTTGATTTTTTATGCATACAAATTCATCCACATATTTATTAATTTTACCAAATTGTCTATGTGTGAATATATTATCCTTAAGTATAGAGATGTATTAAACTTTGGGACATTAATAAATATATATTATCTATAATTTATAAAATCACATTTATTAAATATTTCATAAATACTGCCATGATTTTCTAATATTTATTTTTTCGAAAATGGCAAATATGCCCTTATGCGCTATTTTGATTCTCAGTCCCTCATTTACAGTAAAAAGTTTCAGCTAAGAATCCTGGCACAATCCCGTCAACTTTTCATAGACGACCCATCTAGATCATGCCCAAACTCTTTTGTTAAATACTGGTGATTCATGCCTACGGCCCCATGACATTCAGGTATATTCCTGTTCTTTTCCGTTGAATGTCATCTAAAAGTTTTCAGATTTACTACAATTTATTTTGACAAATTCAATTTTTATTAACAAAAACATACTTTAAAATTAACTGTAAAGTTATACATAGTGATTTCGAAAATAACATATTTAAGTCGCTATCACAAATTTGCCCTTCGGTCGACTGTATGGGGGTTTTTCCATTTTATCAAAGCCGTATGGAAGAATGCTTCAAACCTATCACTTACATCAAAAGAATATTTAAAAACAACAAAGAATTTTATTTATACCCTTAAGCAATTTTCACTTTTAGAATCAAAAGAATGCAGAAAGCCGTACATATTCTTCAAAAAGCTCTTTATGAAACATTTGATTTCCTCATCGGGGTTCAACAGCATATCTTCATCATATGCGAAGTTATTCGTCTATTTTGAAAAGGCTTGGCTTAACTATAAGCTATTTGGTCTAAATAATTAGATTCTGATGTTTCTATAAAGAGAACAAACAATGTATGCAAAAACTTCAGCAGGAATATCAACCAAATGGTCCAAATGAGTTGACCCAAGCTTAACACCCTAAAAAACGTATTCATTCAAATAAGTTCCAAGAGTTTCAACAAGTTCTTCCATTCTGTGGGTAGCCCAAAGAAAGAAATACAACCGCGGATAACAACATAGTCGTGTAAATTGCAATCCATAATTAGCTTAACAGATTAGACCAAGTTTGGAGCATACAAGAGTTTTCCGGCACGCCCGAATTTAAATATATAATCAAAAGCAAGTACAATCATCATGAATATATAGAAAGTGATTTAATTGTAGGCGGAGTTAAGGAAGTTGGATTGGAAAATTTTATTCAACATCATTCATCCGGTGCAAATTATAACGCTGCTTGAAGCATTTGTTTATTTATTATTATTTAATTATATGTAGGGCTCCCAGAAATTGCTTTTATATTTATATAGGAAATTGCCCTAGAAATGTGCATACTTTGCGCTAAATCGCCTCTAAAACAATGAAAATCCATCCATTTTATTATAAAATTGGGGAAATTCCTTCCAAAAAATAACCTGAAATGACAAAATAATTCTGATTATGTATTAATAACGATATTAAATAACTATTAATGATAAATATGACGAATTTAATTTTTGATTTTTTCAAAAATTTTTATTTGGATTTTGCCTGATTAACAACTCAAATAATTCCATTTATTACGCCAAACTGCGATTGAAATTCATTTTGCCTGAAAAAGTTGCATTTTTCCTGAAATTCTTACACTTTTCCTGATTTTTTGCCGTTTTTTAATTTTATAAATTATATTAACAAAATTTTCAAATTAAATTTATCCGGCAATTCAATTATATTTAATTTTAGATGAATTATGATGGTTTTTCAAAAATTGCCGATAACACTTTGACCAAATCAGTTCTAGATATTTTCATTACTTTATAAATTGGTGCAAAAATAAACAGAAATTCCTAGAAAAAACTATATTTTCAGTTAAATAATCATCCTGCACATATATGRTATAAATTTCAAATCACAACATGYAAAATTCTGWAATTAGTTATTCGAAACAAAATTTTTTTAGGGAATTGCAAGAATTTCGGAAGAAATGCAACTTTTTCAGGAAAATGAAGTTGAGATCTGGTCAGA
>JASNJN010001130.1:0-13814 GCA_030180075.1 Mikrocytos mackini
AAATTTTAAAGACATTTTTTTTGTTTAATTGAATTGTAAATAACGTTCTAGAGCAAAACTAACATGTTTGACTTCTTTTGCAAGCGATCTGATGGTTTTTCGGAAAATACTACCAAAATTGGGTGAAATTTTTTTTGAAAAGTTAAATTTTGCAGCAAAAATGTACGATTTTGTTGTCATGGGCGAAATGAATAACAAAAACAACTCAAATCTATGTAAAACCTTGAATAAAACCATTATTGATTCATAAATTGTATTAAAAATGTCTTTAAAATTCGATCATTATTTGCCTAAATACTACACGCTTATTTATTTTGAAATAACAACAAATCTGGGATCTTGATCTACTTCTCTGGAATGGTATTGGACTCGTACACACACACACACACACATCCTATATACAGAGCACTCTACTTCTTAACCGACCTTCAGACTCAACACTCCATGAAAATGACATCACAACATTTAGCAGAACATCTTCTACCTGATTTATTTTACAGAACTCCAGGTTAGCGTTTTACAGCGTGATGTTAGGTTGTATTTTCTAATGTCTGTTTGCTTCTATGTAGAATACTCTCGCGTATATCGGTTAACCCCTTTATCTAAAGATACACAAACAGCTATCCATATGTAAGTACATACAAGTATCACCATAGACAACATAGTCATTTCCCTGACCAGTGGACACATCATATGCTTGGTTGGAATGATACTGAGATAATAATAAAATCACTCCTCTATATGAAGGATTGTTAAATAGGGACTAGGTTATCAAAACTGAGGTTAATTTTCTTTTATGTTCCCTATTATATTGTACAAAGAATATATAGGATAGACAATTGAAGCACAAGGTAGAGCACTATACTGTTCCGCAAAGATAAAACAATGTAATTGCAATGGATTTAAGCATAAAAGAGAACTGTAATTAAGATATGGTCTAATAGGGAAACCCACTATACACTGGCGTAACTGAAGAATACATCGAAAAATATGGCTTGATGAGGAACGAGATACAAATCCTAAGCCCAGAATAATACAGGTTTCTTCAAGTGATAAATTGGAATACTAATCATACCGACAAATAATAATAAAAATTAATAGTTCCGTTTAGTACACAATTTTCATAGTTCAAAACCGTGAAACGGTGTAATTTAAATGGAGAAGAAATGTATAAACTCAAAAGGGAAGAATTACAACAATATGCGAGTTTATATTTTACAAAGAGAAATCATTTGTAGTATTTTATATTAAATAGTTTATAGAGGTTCTGGAAGTCATGTTTATTATATGGGAACTAGGATTATAGTTGGTACTTAATTGTAATAAGAGCATTCTCATTTATGGATTAGGATTAATATATTACAAATTATAATTAAAGTAAAATCCAGTATAACTCAAATTTAATTTATCTGGTTGTTGCAATTAATAATTATTTAAGATCATCTACAATTCAAATATTAGGCATACAAAATTCTTAAAGTTGTTTTAATTATTTATTGGAAGTTCCATAATATTCGATTTATTCAACGTTTAATTTCATATGTTTCCTTTTTCTTACATCGATTTAAAATTATAACGAGGAGTGCTGTTTCTCTGTTACTCACGGTATTTCTCAGCCAAATTAAATTCAAACCAACGAAATAGATAGGTATTATCGCTTTATATCATGGTACTCGACTATGTTTTTTTGAATTTGAACTATATCCAATAAGTATACAAACGGCCAAACTCATTCGTTGGTTATTTAGTATTTCCAGATCATTCGGCTTATTATAATCTCCAAAACGTCATAATATTGGTATAATTTGGAAATGGTTAGAAGTCAGAACGTGGGGTGTTATTTTGTCATTTTAAAAGTTTAAATCAGTACAATTTGCTCTTTTAAATTGAATAAAAGTTAGAGGCATAATACTCCTTGTATTGAAAGAAAATCTTATATAGAACTCTTTGTTATGAATTTATTTTCATAAGCAGTATTATTTCCTGAAAATTTGAAGTTTAACGTTATAGTAGGAAGGCTGTTTACGTAAGACCATATTCAGCACAAGAATGACGGCTGGGAAGTTTGAGTTTGTTCTGTTTTCTATTGGAAGAAATAGGAGGGTCTTCTTGAAACATGAAAATTTAAAATTTTGATTTCACAAAAACAAAAATTAATAAGTTAGGCGCTGCAATTCATAACAAAATAAAATATACAATCTATTGGCATTAAATAAACATAAAAAATTTAAAATTTTGATAAAATAAGGTCTGTGTAATAAAAGTTACTTCCACAAAAATATGTTATGTCAGAGTAAGTCAGGTAGAGAGCTGCATTTAGCTCAGTAAGCGTGATCACCTCCTTCTTCATCTTCAAAACTTTCTTCAGGGTCTTTATTTCTTCCTTAGGTATCTCCTTCCTCGCTTTGGGCAACTTACGTACAGGGTTCGGATACTTCTTCTCATGTGCTATCAAGGCTAGAGTCTGTTGCCAGAGGTGGTCTGAGTCCTCGTTGTTCTGGAACTCCCCCTCGCTACAGTCCTCATTCGCCTCGCCGTATGAGTCGTCGCTTGATTCCGGTTCCTCATCGTTGTTGCTGCCTCCTTCTGCTTCTACCTCTTTATCTCCATTATTGACATCCTTTCCTTTCTTGTCGTCTTTCTTTTTGTTTTTGTAAGAATTTTCTTTCTTTGTTTTCTTTGCTTCTGCTTTATCTGCAGAAACTGACTTCCCTTCCTGATTTCCATGTTCTTTCGCAGGTTCTTGGGTGCCTTTGCTGGCATCTCTCTGCTCCTCATTCTTTTCGTTATCCATGTTGCACTCTCCAATCTCTTCTTCTTCTGTACAAAAGTCTTCGCTTTCGTAATACTCTTCGACTTCGGTAGACTGTTGGTTAAATGTTTGTTCATTCTTTGTCATCTTTATTGAATTCGTGTATCCTTTACCTTGGATAGCTTTTGTTTGAGAGTTTACCTTATCAAACGGGATTGCAAGCAATTGTTCGTCATTAATAAGACATTTATTTATCTGACCTCTTTTCCTTGGGTCTTCCTTTTCTTTCAGTTGCCATTTCCTGACATCTTTCTGATCTGATCCACGACCCAGTTCAGGATTTCTTGCATCCTTTTTAGGTCTTGTTGGGTTTCGATCTGCTTTGTTGCATTCTTTGGCTACAATTGAATTTGCCTCAAAAGGTGTGTAATTGCCTCAAAAGTGTGTAAATTGCCTCAAAAATGTGTATAGGCCTCAAAATCTTGTGTGTGCCTCATACGAGTTAAAGATACCCCCGACATCTTTAAAATTTTATTTCTTTTATATATTATCTATATCTATACTACAAMTAGCCATACAAACTTTCAAGGTAATATAAAATAAATTTATGTGTTGTGTGATAAACATTTTCCGAAATTCAATTTTTACATGTAACATAGAATAAATATTAAAATCGGAGTTTTCATAGACAAGTTTCTCAAACAAATATCGCTTAGATTGCTAAATACAACGTTTAAAATAAAGTAGAAGTCCTATTTTACCATTTTGAAAAAATCGGTTCTTCACCCAAAAATAATGAGGTTTAATAGATTAACCGGACTTATAGAACAAGTAAACATTTAAAAACATACCGGTTTAAACTCTACTTCATTCAAACAAGTATTATTTTCATAATTTCAACCCTTGTAATCCATTTCAAAAATTTTTATTTTGAGGCCACAGCACAAATGAGGCACACACAAGATTTTGAGGCAATTACATTTGTAACCAATAAATTTCAGATTCGTTCTTTATCATGTACAGTATACCTATTATTTATAATTTTATAATTTTAATGAAAGAAAACAAAACTCGAAACATTAAAAGTTTTACATATAACTAAGTAAATAACATTCTGTATTGAATAATCTGATTATTTGCTTGGATTATTTCATTGACGAGTCAGAATGATTATTTTAAAAATTAATGATAATTTGAATAAAGTTTTGAACCCAGGGTAGAAATAACTTATTAAACTTATGATCCTAAATTAATCAAAAAATTGTTCTAATTAAAAATCTTCATTTCTTCATTAATATGGGTTTAGATATTAAATTGTTTAAAAGGATGGGCAGCTGTTTCCTTGGTTCGGTCCATATTCAATCTTATAAATTCCAATGACGGTTGGATTTTGATTTAGTTTAAAAACTTAGAATTATAGTATTTCATTATTTCAGTTGTCATATTTTAGTTATAAATCTATCAACCGTTCTTGTTGTTATTATAAAAACAATAACACTTTCCACTCATAGCAAATTTAAAATAATACTATTATAAATTTTCAGGAAATATGCAAAATTTCAGGGAAAATGAAGACCTTCATAAATTTTGTTAATAAATTAGGGAAAATGCAATTTTTTCAGGCAAAATGAATTTCAATCACTTTATAGAACACCCCAACATAGTTTTCTAATGATCTTTAGGGTTATTTATGCATATTTGTCATGTATTCATAAATAACTTGTTCAATAATCGATAATCAACCAATTCACGAGTAAAGAAGTATTAAGAATCCATTTTTTACAAAATTTACGGCTTCATTTTTCATTTATAACTCTTTATAGGGTGATTAGATGTAATTTGGAGACCAGAAAACTACTTCCCATGGCTCATTGACACATATCAAAAATAGTTTTTGGGTTGGACTAGTTATATGCAGGGTTGGTCGGTTTAAACCGCCCGGTTTAATCCGAATGGTTAAAATCGGTAAAAACCGTCTCGGTCAAAACGTTTAGGACGTTTTATCCGGACAAAACCCCTTATTTGGTAGGGGAAATTTTCAGAAATGGTTTGGTGTGAATTTATCGGGTTTTTGTTAAATTTTGATTTTACATTTTATGGTTTAGATTTAGATGATTTTTTTATGATTCAATATACATTTTGTTTCTTATTTCCTGGTATTACGCTTTATTGTTTGTTTGAATTTGAAAATATAAAAATTTCGAATATTTTTCAAAATCAAGTTTTGTGATTTTCCAAACGGTTTAAACCAGTTTTATCCGGGTTTAACCATAGATGGGCATCTACCAGTCAATATTGACCAATTAGTCAATGTAATCCACTTTTTTAACAAATTTTTTAGTCTTTTTAATCATTTGCCAAAAACCGAAATTGATAATGGGGTCCAAAAAATTCCTAAAAAATGACCCCCTGTTTCTAGTCTTTCTAGTCTTTCTAGTCTTTTTAGGAGTTTTTTTTACCCTAAAATTAGTCAATCCTGTTTTTTAGCAAAAGTTTTCAAAACTTAATTTATGTAAAACGTTTAGGAAATAGGTACTAATGCACTAATCAGATCTGGTTAAAGGTGTTGTTAAACAAAAATGGTGTTTTTACTCTTTGAAGTTATCACTTCTAAAACACGATTTTTCATTCGAAGATCAATTGACTGGCAAAAATAGTTTTTGGCAAATTTTATTTTTTGACGAAATCGCCGATTTGCCAAAAAACTTTTTAACCTCGAAAACTATTTAGCGAATGACTGGCTAAAAAATGCCCATCTATGGTTTTAACCAGGTTAAAACCGTGTCCCGGACAAAACTTTTTATCCACGGACTAAAACCAACCCTGGTTATATGTCGTCAAATTTTTATAATTGTAAACAAAATTTTAAAGCAACGTTATTTGCAACTCTTTCTAACATTATGAAATTCATATCGATTATTTAAAATTGGGCTGGAAAAATGCAGCCCAAAATAATTTTGGGCTAGAAAAATGCAGCCCATTTTTTCCAGCCCAATTTTTTTCCACTCTCGTGATAAAATCCAAAACTACACGTAAGATTTACAAAAAATTAAAAAAAACGGGACTTTGTAAATCTTATCGAGGTTTGACTGTATGACGATATTTCTCAGAGACTGAGACTATTTAGATCGGTTATTACGAAAATACGCGCTATATTCTTGAATATTACAAGCACGTTCCCAATTTTTAAAAATTGAAAATTTAAAGCAATTAAGTCATATAAACGTGTAAAATCGACTTCCCAGCTTTTATAGCCTAATATATTTGTAATAATTTTCAAAAATTATCTTTAAAATTTAATATATTTTATCCGTGCATGTCATATTTGGCGATAAAAATCAACTTAAAAGTCACGGTAATATAATTACGTAGTCGGGTATTCAACCATGTAAATATGCTTATATTTATTCATTAAACAGATACTATGCAATAATTGGCCAATATTCAAAGTGTTTTGTTGTTCGTTAGACTCGGAAAACCCCCAAAAAACGATTTTTGAATTTTGCAAAAACCAATACTAGAGTACTCACTGAAAATGTTAAATATGCACAATATGAGGCTAATGTGAATATGTAGCCGTGAGATGGCATTATTTTCCGTATTTCTGGTAAAAATCATGATAAAATTGATCTGATTGTGGGATTTGGAAGAAAATGGGGGAATCGGAAGAAAGTGTGGGAAATGGAAGAAAATGTGGGGTGACTATTTATAGCCCAACATAATAATTGATTCAGTTAATGAACCGTACAATAGTTTATAATTAGACATTCAAAGTCTTGATCATTTTCGAGAAGTTTATTGAAAACATTCGAGATTTTTCGATATTAAATAAAATGGGGAATTATGGTGAAATAATCTTTAAATAAAGGATATTTCATTTTGTAAAAGTCAAATCCCTTAATACAACATCCATTATATATTCAGAAGTTTCCGCATTCATAATCTATAATTTGACAAATTTATAGGGATTTGGTAATATTTTTGAAATTTTTTATGAGTCTGGAAATTACGAAATTCTAACAAAATGTGCTGAAAACAACACAGAATTCATGTATAGATTTTAAAATCGATATTTCATATCGATTATATATTTCGAGATATCGATTCATTCCATTTTGATAAAATTTTGAATGTCTATTAATAATTGGTCTTTTCAAGGATATTATCTATTGAATAAAATTTAATATTTTAGTTCTCTTTATTTAATCATTACATCAATTAAATAAAGCTTAGCCGTCCCATTCGCTAGGATCACTGATGTCCTACCAGCTTTCACCAACTTTTGGGGATGCCCGAATCTTCCACGTTGGTCACGCACTCTGACCATTTCACCAAAATCGAACCTTCTGTCTCTGACGTAATGTTTCTCGTCAAAATATTTCTTGGGTCGCTCTTGCTTTTCGCGAATCCTATCTCTATCAATTCTTTCCCTCCCCTCCTCCTGGAAACGGGGACCTAGCCTTGTTAGCCCGTTTCTCATCTTGCGTCCACAAAACGCCTCAAATGGGCTCACTCCGGTAGTCGTATGCGGAGTACTTCTATAGTTCATGAGCCACTCTTCCAATGTTTCCTTCACGTTCCAGTTGAACCGTGGTTGAATTGAAAAATGCCACAAATTTTTGAAAAATGCCACAAATTTTCGATTTTGATTGCCCCGGAAAATAGCCATGCTCAGAAAATTTTTTTTTTAAAAACAACAAATTATTTTTCGGGCAAAATTTTTATGGAAAAACGCTTCCAAAAATTTTTTATCCCAAAAAATTAATATTTTTTTCGGTTAAATTTCAATCTGCCACAAATTATTCTGACAGCCACAAATTCTATTTGCCACAGATTTTGAATTTGAATTTTAAAAAATTTCTCCATTTTTATTGAATTTCAATTTTCTGAGCAAAAAAAAATTTTTTTTTGTGGTTTTCAAAAATTGAATTTTTGCCCATGAAAAAAATTTCAAATACAAATTTCCTAATAAAAAATTTTTGGAATAAAATTTTTTTCTGGATGAAAACAGCGTTTTTATGGTCTAATTTTAAAATTTTTGAAAAAAATTTTTTTTTGGATTTTTCCAAGGGGGTACATCAGGTAGTTTTCAAAAAAGTCGGACCATAAAAACTCAAATTTTTTCCTGAAATTTTTTTCGAAATTTATCTACCTAACGTGTTTTCGAGAGATCTACAAATAGATACCTATAAAAATTTTCATGGATTTTCTAGTCGAGTTAATATCAAAAAATTAAAAATTTGGGTTAAAATTCACCTTTTTTTGGGTCGTCCATATATCAAGTATTTTTTCGAATTTTTATCTCAAAATTGTTTTCTCGTTAAGATTTCCCCCGTTAAAAGCCGTAAAAAAATTTTGTATAAAAATCTTATATTTTTGTATGGGACTTTTTGGACCAAAATCAAAATTTTTGGATCAAAAAATTCGAAATTTTTTTTGATGGAAATCTATATTTGAACACTATAAATATCAAATTAACATGTTACTTGGGTAATAAAATGATTTTTGGTAAATTTTTTGAGATTTCCATCAAAAAAATTTTGATTTTGGTCCAAAAAGTCGTGCACAAAATATATGATTTTTATACAAAACTTTTTCTGAAAATTTTTATACAGCTTTTAACGGGAGAAATCTTAACGATAAAACAATTTTGAGATAAAAATTCGAAAAAATACTTGATATATGGACTATCCAAAAAAGGTGAATTTTAACCTAAATTTTTAATTTTTTCATATTAAATTGATTGAAAATTCTATGAAAATTTTATAGTTATCTATTTGTAGATCTCTCGAAAACACGTTAGGTAGATAAATTTTGAAAAAAATTTCAGGAAAAAATTTGAGTTTTTATGGTCCGACTTTTTTTGAAAACTACCTGATGTACCCCCTTGGAAAAATCCAAAAAATTTTTTTCAAAAATTTTAATTAGACCATAAAAACGCTGTTTTCATCCAGAAAAAATTTTTATTCCCAAAATTTTTTATTAGGAAATTTGTATTTGAAATTTTTTTCACGGGCAAAAATTCAATTTTTGAAAACCACAAAAAAAAATTTTTTTTGCTCAGAAAATTGAAATTCAATAAAAATGGAGAAATTTTTTAAAATTCAAATTCAAAATCTGTGGCAAATAGAATTTGTGGCAAACGGAAGAATTTGTGGCAGATTGAATTCCAGCCATTTTTTTCCATTCTCAAAAAACAAATTTCGAACATGAAAAAAAATTTTTTGACCAAAAACACGTTTTTATCACTTTTTCAACATTTTTGAAAACAAAAAATCTTTGAGAATTTTTTTGGAAATTTTTTTAACACGTGTATTTTCAAGAGATCTACAAAAACAAACTTTTAAAAAATTTTGAAAATATTATGATCGATTTAATATTAAAAATTAAACAATGGTGTATTATACACCTATTCCTGAGGTATCAATACAGCGAATATTTTTTGGAATTTTTTTTTAAAAATGCTTTTTCTTTGAGATCATGCTTTTACAACGTTCTAAAAAAAATTTTGAAAAAAAATTCGGGTTCATTTAGTAAATTTTCGAGATGACTTTTTGACAAAAAATATAAAATTTCATAAAAAATTCAAAAAAAAATTTTTTTTCAAAAATGTTTAAAAAATGATAAAAACGTGTTTTTGGATCATAAAAAAGTTTTGTTGGGTTCAAAAAATTTTTTTAATAATGGAAAATAATACTAATTTTCTGAGATAAAAAATGTTAGATAATATTTTTCCATAAATTTATTGCCTGAAAAACAAATTTGCTGTTTTCAAAAATTTTTTTTTCTGAGCATGGTTATTTTCTGGGACAATCAAAACGCCAAATTTGTGCTATTTTTCAATTTTGTGGCATTTTTCAAATTTTTGTGGCATTTTTCAAAAATGCCACAAAATTGAAAAATAGCACAAATTTGTGGCATTTTTCAATTTTGTGGCATTTTTCAAATTTTTGTGGCATTTTTCAATTGAGCCTTGAACCGTTTAGCCTCCTCGAGTTTATCGCTTATACACCTATTCATTCTTTCCACAAGACCGTTTTGTCGTGGATTATAAAGCGGAACCGGCTTGTGTCTTACTCCACAGTCCTTTAAAAACTTCTTAGTTTCTTTGGACACGAATTGCGTGCCATTGTCTGAGACCACCAATCCTGGGTAGCCATATCTGAGGAACAACTGTCTCAGTTTTTCTATTATGATTGCACTGCTTGTTCCTGTTAGACCGATTACTTCAGTCCATTTGCTATGGTAATCCACTATTACCAACAAATATTTTTAGGGGTCTACATCTAGGGGTCCCTTTAAGTCTATCGCGATTTTATCCCAGACAGTCCCTGTAAAGGGTACTGGGATCAAAGGGGCTTCATATGTCTTCTTAGTTCTATCACTGTTTTCGCATTCGTGACATTGCTCTATGAAGTCCTTCACTTCGTTTCGCCAGTCTGGCCACCAAAAGAGTTCTCCTACTCTTGCTGTAGTACGCGTAATTCCTTGGTGCAGTTTATGCCCCTGATGGATAATTTCTCCCCTTCCTGTGGGTTCTGGTACGTATCTCGTATTATCGTAGAATATATTGCCGTTGGTTACCGTTAGCCGTTCTCGTACTCTGTAATGTCAGGGTACTCTGCTCTATTTTGTTCAGTCCAATTATCTTCCTTGATCACTTCTGTCAAGTTCTGCATCTTTGTTTGATAGGCCCTCATACCGCCCACCTCTGTTTCTTCAATTTCATTGACCACGTACTCCTCTCGTAGTGGTATTTCTTGGTGCCTCACCTCTTGTGCTGATCTGCTAAGCCAATCAGCTATTTCATTGCAACTTCCTTTGATGTATTCTACATCATAGTCAAAACAGGAAACCTTTTCCCTCCAACGCTCTACTCGCGCTATGCTCTTAGTACCTCTCTTCTGAGATAATAAGGTCTCCAACGCTCTGTGGTCGGTCTGCAATGTGAAGTGCCTTCCTAGCAAAAATTTCCTAAATCTTTGCATAGCAGCTACACACGCGAGTGCTTCTTTCTCGCTTATGCTGTAATTCTTTTCATATTTCCTAAATGTACTCGACCAGTACACTACTGGCTTCATTTGTCCCGAGGGCTGTTCTTGTTCAAGAACAGCTCCCATTCCTGCCTCACTGGCATCACACTTCAGTATGACTCTATACTTGTCACTGGTTTCAAATAATGCTAGCGTTTCTCTTTTTGAAATTGCTCTTTTAATTTCATTTAACGCCTCGTGTCCTGTTGGTCCCCACTGCCATTTTCTTTCTTTTTCTAGCTGTTTATGCAACGGTGTTGCAATCTCCGCTAATGCTGGGATAAATTTCCCGTAATAGTTGATAATTCCTAGGACCTGTCTCAATTGTCTTATGTTCTTCGGGTCCTTCAGTTCATTAATCTGTCTGGCTTTTCCTGTTGTTGGTTGCAACCCATTTCCACTAATGGTGTATCCTAACCATTCAATTTCTCTAACGGCACACACGGTCTTTTCCTGGTTTATCTCAATTCTGTTGGCATTGAGTTTTTCTAATACGGCATTATAACGGTCTAATAATATTCTTCTTGAGGTCCCTGCCACCAAGATGTTGTCTAGATAACAATGTACCCCCTTCATCTCTCCTAGCATGTCTGTCATTATTCTTTGAAATGCTCCTGGTGCCGATTTAATGCCGAATGGCATTTTTGTATACTGGAAGGCACCTTTATGAGTTACTATTGTTGTTAATTCCTGAGATCCCTTCGTTAATGGGATCTGGTGGTATGCTGAACGCAGATCAATCTTTGCGAACAGCTGATTATTACTTCCTAAGTTTGCTAGGAGGTCTTCTATATTGGGGAGTGGATACCTATCCGAAACTACTTCTTGATTTAATTTCCTAAAATCTCCACAGATACGCACGGCTCCACTGCTCTTGCGTACTACAACTATCAGGCTTGCCCATTCGGACTGGCGGGCTGGTATCAATACTCCTTCGTATCTTAATCTGTCGATCTCATCTTCCACTGCTTTACGCAAGGAAAATGGTACGGGTCTTTCATTTTGATGCTGCTGGGACTGCTCCAGGCTTTAGACGTATGTCGAACTCTATCTTTGAAAAATAGTTAATGAATCGTAGATGTCCATATTTATTTATGGTCACCCATCGTAGTATCTCCAACCCCGTACATTCCTCACTGGATAAGATGTTGGACCCGTTCTCTACTACGATGAAATTCACAAGTTTCTGGCGTCTCTCATGACGTACTATGGTCTCTAGTTCTCCCAAAACGTCTACTACGGACCCTCCAAAACTCTTTATCTTAACCGTACTCGGTTTCATGTCTTTTTCCCAGCCATACTTCCTGACTAGTTTGTACGACAAACAGGATAGATCTGCTCCTGTGTCAGCAAGACATTCGACATGTACGCCCTTAATTTCCACTACGCGATAGACTCTTCCACGTTCCTCTTTATCGTGGTAGGTATAATTCCTATGATGTTTTCTTCCCCGATGTTTTCGCTCCTCTTCCGAATAGGAGTCATCAGTATAGCAATCTGAATACTGTTCGTATTCTCGTATTCCTCTTTGGCTACGCGAACGTCGTTCGTCCGTCCTTCTATCACGGTCATAATTCCGTGGTTTCTTATGCCAGTCTTTATCGACATTCTGCCGGTTCCTATTACGGCATACCTTGGCGAAGTGTCCTATTCCATCGCATTTAGTGCATCTCCTATCTGTGGCAGCACAATTACGGCGTCCTTCTGGGTGTGTATATCCACATCGACCGCATTCAATTTTGTCCTCAGCCACATTCTCCTTTTGCGGCGTTGATTGTCTAACCACTGTGTGTGGCCCTATCTTAGGTGTAGGGCTTACTTCTTCTGTTGCACCCTCTAGTCTTTGTGCGGTCATCATCATTTCGGTAAACGTTCCGGCGTCTCTTCTAACAGTTGGGTTCGTATCTTTTTGTTCTTTAACCCATTTACGAAGATGTCTCTGAATAGGCTATCTTCCTTGTCCTCCAGTTTGCACTGGACAACCAGCTCTCTCATTACCAGGCTGTATGCGATTACGGTTTCGGTCTCGCCTTGGCGTCTGTTAAGCAACTTGCTTCGGGCGGTGGCTACGGAACTACGTGGTCTGAAGAAGGAATCCATTGCGTACTCGATGTCTTCCAAACTGTTCTTCGGCGCTTCGATGAGTTCCATTATACGGGTGGCTTCTGTCCCCATGCATCCCTTTAGGATCGCTAATTTCCTAATTTCATTTTCTTCATCCAATTTTGTGGCGATGAGGTAATTCTTGAATTCGTTCATCCATTCCTTGAACGTTCTTTCAGGTGTGCCCGGGCTCTGGAGGAAGGGTTTGGGCTGTTTGATTGGGCAGAATTCTGTTATCTGCACTTTCGCCTCCTCCGTTACGGTCTTTGCTATCTTTAGCTTATCTGTGTGCGTCTCCACGGTTCTTGGTTTGATATCTTCAACTGGCTCTGCTTGCCAACGTGGAATCTCCTTAGTAACTTCGTGTGTTGGCTCGGTCACTCTCTGTGCTCCGGTCATCTCTTCGATCTTCTGGCTGGCTGGTAGGGCAGTTTGACTTACTCCCTCACTCTTACGCTCTAGGAGACGGCTCTTCTCCTTCTCTTTGTCTAGATCCTGAATCTCTTCTCTTATCTCTAGGATCAGTAGCTCTTTCCAGAGTTCGCTCTTGGGTTTACTCACATCTGCTCCTAACTAGAGATTGGACAAACGAATATTCGTTTTGGAAAACTTCGAATATTCGTCAAAAATCGGATTTCTGGCATTCGTTTTCCGAAGATTTTTTTGAAAATAATTTCAAATTTTGCGAAATTTTCAAAAAATATTCGAATATTCGTCGATTTTTATATTTGATAAAATTAAATTTTGGAATTGAACAAAAAAAAATTATGCAAAATTTAGATTTTAAAGCCAGAATGACGAAATCGATATTAAAAATAAATTTATTTTGAAATTTTCAGTATATTAAGACATTACAAAATTTAATTTTATCAAATATAAAAATCGACGAATATTCGAATATTTTTTGAAAATTTCGCAAAATTTGA
>JASNJN010001133.1:0-14501 GCA_030180075.1 Mikrocytos mackini
GTTTCGGAGTAAGTTCTGCGATACCTGTTTCTCTCGCCGAAAAGATCGTCTTCGGAGTAAAATTTAAAATTTGAAAAAATAAAACACCTGAAAGCAGCTTAAGAAACAATATACTGCTTTTAAAACAGCTGCAACCTGCCTTAAACATCAAATATTGTATGCACAATTCTCAAGTATTTAAAATAATGCGTTTAAAAACAGACTTCATTTTGTGTTTCTAAGAATTTCAATGGGTTTACAGTGGAAACTTGGTTATGGAAACCTCTCGGGGATTCCMATAAAAACCGAAATTTAGTTGACATAACGCCTATTGACAATAAAAAACTTCCGATTTGAAGAGATATTACTATAGTGTGAGTAGAGTAATATATAAACACGCTATAAATGGTTATATAAACTCTAAAATCCAAATGGTTTCGAATTATTACATATTCCATTCCTGTACCATTAAAATTTAAATCTATAAATAGAATTGGATGTTCGGGGCATTTATAATTAATTTTAACTGACTGGCTATAACTAATTTTTTTTGGCCCAACATCCTACTTTTGAGAAATAAAATTCTATTTTCTCTTTATAATCACACAGAGCTTTCTTCTGTGCTACAATTAGGTAAGTTTTCTTCGGTTTCAAAATTTTACTTTTCATAATATTTCATATGGAAATCAATCAATAAAACATTTATATCAAACAAGGCATGACTATGTTATATTAAACTACTTTATATACAATACCTGTCTTCTAAATTACATAACAATATCCCTTACATTAAAAAAATATTAAAACGCAATGATTTATATAGGGATTCAAGCTCAAAAATATTGACATATGGTGTAATGATTCAATCAGATATGACATAAGCGAGTTTCCACTGTATTTATTAACATTTATCCGAAATTTAGTATACTTGATATGACCATGTGAAGACGTACCTTTTAGGATCACATTTGTGTACAGGAACATAGTAGATTGTGATTGATTGATCTCGGTATTTATGAATGTTCTGAGTCTTGTTATCATTATACTTGGTCATATAAGTTGACCCTCAACGAAATGAATTATGATTTATATTCATCTTTTTAAATATAATTTTGATTTATATTTTTGTATCTCATTATGTAATCATGAATTAAGTCATGTTGAATTAAATCATCCTTTCTGACTAATTGATTGCATTATACTCCTTTTGCTACAAACAACAACCCATGATATACAAACACAACTTAAACAACAGTAAGGGGTTGACCCCAAACCTATTATAGTCGTAAAGTGGTTATTACCAGAGGTGTCGATTTCCGTCCATCCGATCCGAACGGACGTAATCGGAAGAAAATCATCCAAATTTTTAAAAATTCTAATCGATATGCCAACTATAAAAATATCCAGGTCATCATTTTCCACGGAATTTATACAATTTTCTATTTACTAACGAATCTGATATTTATATTATTTTACCATAGTTGTGAAAAATGGTGGTTTAATAGTCAAAAAATCACAATATTTCTCCGATTTTATTGGTTTTTAATAGTCATTTTTTAGAATTTTATACATCCCGAATTCAAGAGATCCGACTTTATTTTTCTTTGTTGATCATTTATAATATAAACCGTTGTAATCGTTATTTACGTATTAAATAGCGGGTAAAATGGTTTGTTTTTGGTATAGAAACGTGTGTTAATCGTTTTCCAATTTGCTTTTCTATTTTCAAAATTAAAATTTCTAGTGTCAGTCAAATGCCAACGTGCCATTGTGGCGACACCTTCAGGACCAAAAAAGGACTCAACATACACGAAGCTCGGATTCACAAGCCTGCTTCCAACGAAGAAACTTCCCAACCGCATGAATAACCCAAGATAACAAAACAGAAACAACAACACGGCGAGTTCCAAGAAGACATAAATGAACATATAGTCAGGCCTATTTGCGATTTTCATACTACGGAAGTACAGAAGATTGCCGATCTCCTGCTGTTATGCACACAAGACGAACACACAGTAAATATAAATGCTGATTCCTCAGCGTCCTTTTCTGTCAAAGATACTGGTGTGTTGACAGACCGGGAATATTTACCTTCACAAAATACCTTTCTGATTAAAGACAAAACATCATGCAACAATGAAAATCATTTCAAGCCTTCTTTATGCGGTAATTCTCACAATGATAAAACAGTTAAAACAAATGGTTGTATTTCCGAGACTGTTATTGGCAATAATAAAAATAAACAAGATAATAAGAAAGTAACTTTTGGCTGCAATTTATGTAAAGAAGGCTTGAAATGATTTTCATTGTTGCATGATGTTTTGTCTTTAATCAGAAAGGTATTTTGTGAAGGTAAATATTCCCGGTCTGTCAACACACCAGTATCTTTGACAGAAAAGGACGCTGAGGAATCAGCATTTATATTTACTGTGTGTTCGTCTTGTGTGCATAACAGCAGGAGACCGGCAATCTTCTGTACTTCCGTAGTATGAAAATCGCAAATAGGCCTGACTATATGTTCATTTATGTCTTCTTGGAACTCGTCGTGTTGTTGTTTCTGTTTTGTTATCTTGGGTTGTTTATGCGGTTGGAAAGTTTCTTCGTTGGAAGCAGGCTTGTGAATCCGGGCTTCGTGTATGTTGAGTCCTTTTTTGGTCCTGAAGGTGTCGCCACAATGGCACGTTGGCATTATAGTTCTACGAGTTCCGAGTTGTACAATTACTCGAGTTTCGAGTTTATGATTTTGGACCGAGTCGAGTTTTCGAGCGAGTTATTATAAAAATAAAATCGTAAAATAGCAAGAAAAACAGGATAGTAAATAAAATAATTGCCAAATATAAGTTTCCAAATTCGCCAAATCTTAAAGTTTTGCCAAAATACCATCTAAAATTACATTTTTATCGCTTTTCAAAACTAAAAAAATTTATGCATAATTAATTGCTACATTTTGGTAGTAAATCTACAAGTTTCTATGCAATATTTTCCCTACTTAGCTCGACCTAGAATTCGAGTCGAGTTCGAGTTGCGTTTTGGTCTCAACTCGGAGCGAGTACTCGCCTCGAGCCGAGTCGAGGGGAAACTCTACAAACCAGACGTTTCCAGAGTCTCAGATTTCCAATGTACACGTCCTAACACTCGCAAACAACTGGAGAAACTTTTAGGTTTCTTGAACTGATTTCGACCATTTGTCGTTAACCTGTCCAAACGCATCCACCCAATAACTGAAAATATCAAAAACAGTCAAATTCGTCTGGTGTGAGAAAGACAGCATTCTGGTAGAAGAGATCATTAGAGATATCAAACAACAAACTCTACTTGCGTACCCTATTCAAGGTGAAAATTTTGTTCTTCAAACTGACGCATCGGAAGAAGCAATAGGAAGTGCCCTCCTACAAAAAGGGAAACCTATTGGAATCTTCTCAGCCAAACTTCTACCCACACAGAAAAGATATTCCACCATGGAACGCGAGATGCTCGCTATCATCCGTTCCATGACTCATTTCAAAAACATTATATTCGAAGCACACACTATAATTATGACCGACAACAAAAATCTTACATTCGAAACTTCTACATTGAATGCGAGGGCATATCACTGGAGATTGACACTTGCAGAGTTTAGTCATGAAATTCATTACTTAAAAGGGGTGCAGAATACCTCTGCTGACTACCTTTCAAGACTCACATCACTACGCACACCTGTCACAATCTCCCCCTTCTATGACTTCCGTGAGATTGGAAATGCACAAGAACATGACCCCGAAAGCAACATAAAATGGCCCATGGAGTTTTGCAACAAAAAACGTACCAGAACGTTCGATTACTAGTCGACACGAGAGAACGCCTTTTTATTCCCACTATACTAATTAGAAAACTAATTAAAACGATACACAATAAAATGGGGCACCCAGGATGTTCAAAACTATATATGACGTTGCGGAACTACATCTGGAGTATCGGTTTAAAAAGAATAGTACAAGAAGAGATATCGCAGTGTGTCCCATGTCAAGCAAACAAAAAGAATATCCTTACTACGTCCAAGATTCTGGGCACACTTCAAGCAGCTCATCCTTTCGACAGGATATCGTCCGATATCTTTGGATAATTATTTATAAACATTGCCCCTAAAACTAATTGCATTTACAAACTTTTCTATTTTGTTGAAATTTTATTAGTGATTCGTCGGATGGTGTTTATACTTGGTTCGCATTAAAATTATGATTATTATTTAATATAATTGAATTTATGCATTGAACCTATCATATGTTAACTAGTGTGTTCGCGGGACGGGATGGCGGGAAATTTCCGAAAATTGGGAGCTCATTATTTTGAACGCCAATACATTATTTTCATGAATTCGAACTTTATTTTATTCGATATCAATTAAATAACAGGAAAAGGGTATTTGCAGGTATTTTGTAATGGATATTTCATAACAAAAAATTTTTGCTCCCGGGATAATCCCATGGAAGTCCAAAAAAGTCGGGAAATCGAACACACTAATGTTAACATTTTGTTAATTATTTAATTTTCTTTCTTATCGCTGGACTGTGAAACAAAAAACAAAACCAGGGCGGAAGCAAATAACTTGAGACTTTGGCAACGAATTAATAAGGAAACACATTTATTAATGTTTTCAAACCGATATGATTCAACACTCACAAACCACCAATAATAAAACATGTTGGCATTCCCCATCATTAGAGCTATAGTATGGGCCCAAATCTTAAAATAAAAAAGTTCGGAATCCATTCATGATTCATTGTTCACTGGCAAGGTGAAGAGTGAATATTAGTTTTCAATGATAAGAAGATATAATCGGCGGAAATCCAAAAGACTCATGTTGTAAACCAAACGGTTTCCATTTTATATATCACTGGTCAAGAGATGGAGTGGCATCTCTTTAACATCACATCAGTCTGTTTAAAGCATCAGTAACTGGGCTAGTGCCATATGCATCTAAACCCACATCAGATTGTAAAATAAAAGATAACAACGAGATGATTAAGTAAGACTATAGGGATCGGTGGAAACCCCAAAATATTAGAGAGATTTAACCAGGTAAATAACAATCTCTTTAGTGTTTACACAATAAGTATCCTATTAAAATATTGCTGCATCTTAAAGTAGAAATCCTTAGAACCGTCTATCATGTCGATGCTCGAAACTGTGAAATCACATAGGGTGGACTGTAAGTTACAAGGTTAAAGTACATTTATAAAAAGACAATAAATGATATTATTACAGTAATATAATCAATACCAATTGTCCTGTATCTAAACATTTCTGGTATCTATTTAAACAATTTATAATCATAGTTATTAAATAAGTAGCAAGGAGATATTGTGTTATCATAACATATCAAAATAGACAATATTGGGATGGTTTCGTATTTGAATCGCTTTAATAATAATGGATTAAAGCCCTGATTTAATTATTAAAATATAATGTTCAAGGATATATATATGTGGCTATTGAAATGTTAAATTTTATAATATTTATTTGTATTACGAATTTCTTATTCAGAAATCCCAACTAAAATATTTTTTGGTGTGTCTTTCTCAGTATAAATTTTAACAAAATATGAAATGTCAGAATAGAATCTTAATCATACAATACAAATTTGGAATTTACTAAATAATTAATTAGGGGAAAGATCGATAATCGGATTAATTTCCAATTGTCATTTTATAATAATAAATGAAATATTTGTGAATTAATAAAAACTTATAAATCGTAAAATTATAATTACTTATATGAAGTTACTTTATGGGACTTAAAAAAAACACGAATCACAATAAAATTTCCCAAAACATCCTGTGCAAATTTTATAAATCTGCTTTATATTCTTCTGCGCTTCTTTAGGTGACCTTTTCTTCTTATTTTCCTGATAACATCGACAACATCTTCCTCTTTTTTAGGATTACTTATTTCAAGTTTATGTTGATTGGTGTTTTTAGTTTAATCTCTTTTAGTTAAATAATTTTTAATTAATGCAATTTTATAATCAATCAATCTCAATTTTAATTTACCAATTCACAATAAATTATATATGAATTATATGTTCCTGTATTTAATAACAAATCCAATCCAACTTTACGGTACCATTTATAACTCTTTCTGTTCACATCCGAATAATTACTCATTTGATCGGCTTTGCCAACTCCTTCATTCCCTGAGTTATATTCATGTAAAACACGGGGTTTCTTTATAAAATTGCCTTTGCTGTTCATTTTCTCAATTACATTATCATCATGCCCATAAGATAATAAGAAGATATCCTTTTATCTTTGTATTTTGTATGAAGCAGGCCATTCTTGTTTAAGTGTGTTTTTGATTCACCCAACGCCAGTGATGCTACTTTCATGTGTTCTGGAATTCCCTTTCTGTTCGTTCTCAGTGTCCCTAGAAACAACGTTCTATTTTCTTTGCACAAAGTTGCAAGCTCATACGAAGTGTACCAATTGTCGGTAACAAGGGCATGTGAACGATTCCAATAGTTTTGCATTAATCTCTTGCAAATGTTGTATGGCGTTGTCTGCTCACCATTCATCATTGTATTTTTTCCAAAGTAAACTAGAAAGTATAAAGTATACCCATTAACTGGGCACAGCTTAAAGATTTTAACTCCAAAACGCTTCGCCTTCGATGGGATAGACTGTTTAAAGTATATCCTGCCTTTAAAGCCCACCAGACTTTCGTCTGTAGTTAAAGTTTGTTTTGGTTTGTAATATTTCATAAACCTAGAGCTCAAATGACTTCTAAACTCATTTAGCTTATCTGTCGTGTTTTGTTCATTTAACGGATCGCAGAAATGGAGGTTCGTCAATATTGCCCGAAAACGTTTTCTCGTCATAATTTTTTTAATTTGTTCAACACCAATCCATGGCTCGGAGGACCAATGATGCTGTATATGAGGAAGCCTTATAACTAGGGATGAGTAGAATATGCCCATTAGAAAATTCATTTATGCGGATAAATTATGCTCAAAATACAATTATATATGCGCATAAATTCATACATGATCGTTTACAAAAATAATAATTTTCATTTTAAAATTTAAAATCTATTTATAGAATTGGATGTTGCATGCTTTTATAACTAATCCTAACTGATCGACTATAACTAATTTTTTTTGTCCAACATCCAACTTTTCTAAAATTTAAATTCTATTTATAAATTTTTAAAAAGGAAAAACGTTAGGACACGGTTAAGTTCCGGGTGGTGTAAGGTAAAAAATAAATCACCATTCTAGCAATAATACACATATGAGGACCGAGGCTCGTGTAGAATTGTGATGATGACTGGTACTCGCATTTTGTTAGCGGGGCAACCTCTTGTCCTCGGTCCCCGGGGGAGGTTGCGAAAATTTTTTCTGAGCGAAACATCCAAGTCAAAATAACTTAAAATATATATTTTTAGTTAATAAAATATTAAAACTTAGATAACAATAATTAATTTATTCAAATCATCTAAATACTCTTATATAATATTTACACACATAACAAAATATTCCAAAGTTTTATATAAACAAAACTTTATACATTTAATATTAATAAACTCATATTTCATATTCATAACACCATTAATACAGTAAACTACGAAGGTTTAGCCAATTTCAAGACTTAGTCGCTCCATTCTTAGCCAATTTTTAGAGGGTTTGGTCCAATTTAATTAAAAATATTTTACTGTTTAAGTGCTTCTGGGGCTCTGAAAATGATACAGGATCGTGAAAATATTGAATTTACCCCAAATCAATCGCCAATAAATTGTTTTGTTAAGTTCTTTAGGTGGGCAACATTCTAGTGTTAGTCAAATTACAATGTAATTTTGAAATACCTGTAAATTGTGTTTATCCCCATTTTTTAATCGAACTATGTGGTAAAAACGTTTCCCCGCAGTTTTACTTGTATTTGAAATTCGCCATTCGTTTTTTATATATGGAAATATACATTATCAATAGGGTTTATATGATTTTCCTGAATGGGTGATACAACCAAGGGTCCCCCCTTGGGAAAACAACAAATTGAGATTTTTGTTACCAAAATATATAAAGAAAATTTAGATGTCTTAGTCACTCTAATCTTAGCCAGTCCAAGGCATTTTGGGACAAAAACCGGCCAAACCTTCAGAGTTTACTGTAACTTATTTTATAGAACATTCCAAATGTCGCTATCTACTCATCTTTTGGGTTATTTACACATATTGGCATGTATTTATAAAATATCTCGTTCAATAAACGATAATTAGCAAATTCATGGGCGAAGAATTATAAAAAAAATCAATTTTTTGTACATAATTTGCAGCTACGTTTTTATTTGCATTTATAACTTTTTATAGAGACGACTACATACAATTTGGAGGCCAGAAAACGACTTTTCAGGGTTCATTGACCAACATACAAAAATTGCATTTGGGTTGCCCTACTTATCATTACAGACAAGTACTTTTGTTGATTACTTGCCGTCCATTCGTCTGTATATAGAGAATATTTCATACCTTTGTCTGTCTCCATGATAAAAAACGCTTCAAACTGATTCCGAACTGAATCTGCTTTTTCTTTGATTATGCTCTTGATGGTGGTTTGACTTTTAGGTATCTTTGATAAATTTCTTGAAATGAGAAGGTTGCGGATTGTTGTGCTTCTAGAGACGATTTACGGACTGATGTTATCAATAACCACAAGACGTGTTATAATCTCGTCAATTTTTGTACCGATGTTTTTCTTTCTTACAAAGTTGTTTATTGAGCTTTCTTTTCGAACAACGTCCCATTGTTTCGGTTGTTTTTCTTTTATCACACCATGATGCAGCTTTAGATGAGACCAAAGTCCTGTTGTGCAAACACCTTTTCTTGCAACTTTAGCTTTGCATTTTTTGCATTCCGCAAACTGTTTGTCCCTTCCTGTGAAGTAATCCCAAACTTTTGAAATCATTTTAAAATTTAAAATTCCCAATACAAACTCACATCTTACAATTGGACTATATACACACACTGTGTCGTTTTGGCTAGGTTTACATGACTATTTTGCTCCCATGTTACGTTATATGGAGTATTATCGTTTTTGTTATCATGCCTATATCAAAGCTAAGACAAAGATAGTATGAGATTATTAAACCGTATAAACACACAATCAAACGGTACAGAAATTCACGAAATCCTTTTGCTACTGATTATTCCGAATGCGATAGGGATATGTTGTGATACTTATGGTATGCATCACGCGCGTTTGTTATGGTTGAGTTATCTTAAACCAGGAGGAGAAAGCACGGACCAATATAAATAGTTTTCTCATCGATCATTTATTTTGATTAATACATCTGAAGCTAACAGGAAGATATAAAAAACAAGAGCTGTAATCGTTACTAATCATTCTTTGAAAGCCTCAGGTTATACTTTCTAATCAACCAAACAAACATAAGAAGTATGGCCTATATTCTATATGGATTTATAAAATGATCACTACCATTATTTTTGGAGAACTGAACACTAGCCGCAAATTACAAATATGTAGATGGTTTAAAAGGAAACATATCATTGGGAAACAGCGAAAATTTGTATATTCGTACCTATTAAGAGTTTCAAATCGATGCAGTTAGAATATAAAGTAATAAAAGGATTAGACAACCGAATAGACAAAAAATTATGCACCAATACATAGGCGAAAACTACGAGCTCTAATTTGGCAGGAGCAAGATATATATTCATCTATTTACTCTATCTTACAAATATGCCTTAATTAGATAAGTCGCCCCGTTTGAATCAAAAAGGCATATTAAATGTTTATAGTTGTATAAATACACTGTGAATGAGTATTATAGAACACCTTACTCGTTCATTTCTAATCTAGTCTTGCACAAAATCCCATATACAGATGATACAACTATTGGAAATGTATGTACAATGGACAGTTTATTAGAAGCCAGAAATGAAAACAAGGTTATACTCCAAACACAGAATGATTATTAAGACGTGTATTATATAGATACATATTTACTTTAATATTGGGATAGGAATATAGATAAATCGTTATCAATAATTGACTTATGTGAAGGTAGAGTGGTTCGTAAGCATTTAAGATGGATTATGAAGTTGCAAACAAACTATTTGAAAGGAATGAGCGTTTGTTTTTAATGGGGTATTGTATAGGAAAGCGTTAAAAACAGATTCTCCAAGAATTACAATTTATTTTAAGATGCAGTTTCAAATTACAATGGCGTGAATTTTGAATTAGATTATATCACAATGGTTAAATATATTATATTGTATTGTTTTCATTTGAATGTTCTTTATATGAATATTAATAAAATTGTAATTAAGCCAAAACTCTAATACCTATACTTAATATACTAAACCTAAATAATGAATAATACGTTTTTTTTCAATACATTTTAGTGTTAATACTAAAAAATAAATTATTTGTTATTCACATATTATTTGATGTTTTATTGCAATAAATTTAAATTTTGAAATTTTTAATTAAATTAGTATGGACAGCAGATAACTAGAATGCATATAAAGTTAAATACATTTATTTAGTTTGTTTTGTAGTTATCAGAACAAATTTATTAGTCAAACTGTTACCAAAATTACCGGTATTGAAGTATGACACCGGTAGGACGATAACGGTCCAATTACCGCCAATACCGGCATTACCGGTATTACCGTTGGCAACTCTATACGTAACTCGAATAAAGCGGGTTAAACTACCTTGAATTTTGGGTAAAACGTTAATGCCGCCCAGTTTAACCTCGGTATTATCCACCGGTTTTAACCACCTGGTTAAAACCGTAACAACTCTGTAAGCTACTATACGAAGAACATACCTCAAGAAGTACGCGGTAGCCGACGGAGTGAGGAAGGACGAGCTCCTGACCCTCCAAGGATTGGAAACAATTCGGACGCTCATGACGGCAGAAATGTTCCAGGCTAAACTAGTTGACATGGACAAACCCCATGAACTCGATAGCCTGGCAATATCAGCACCAAAGGTCAAACCGGTGGAACAAACCCCAACCGTGCCCGAGGTTAAGGTAGTGGAACAAAACCCTGAAGAACCAGTGGTGTTCGCATCGGCAGACAAGACCCGTTCCAAGGTAGGCAGATTCAGAGGCATGTCAAAAGACATGGTGAAGATGCTCGGCTACATGATGGAACATGAGCTGGTATATTACTCAACAAGAGAAATGCCTCTCAAAGCAGCGGTCGCCAAGTTACAGGAGCATTCTGCGTCGGTAGTCGAAACAGTTCTATCCGCCAAAGAAGCTAGCCAACTATTGTTCCGGCTAGAATGGCCGTTGAACAGAGCCTCATCCCCCAGATGGGAACAGGAGCTCGTGGCTATGGGGTTCCCCCCAATCCTGATAAAACTGGTCTACCACTCAAGAGTCCTGGGCGTAAATGCGGACACTACCATAATAAAATGGTTTCAGTGCCACATGCACGCCCCAGATTCACCACTCAGAGCTGGGAGCTTCAAGCAGCCCATGCACTGGTGGTTGAACCAGGGCAAAGAGGTAAAAGAAGAAATTGAGAAGCGGAAGGAAGAAATCCCTACAGAGCTTCAATATGACTTCGACTGCGACTTCTGGGGCGAAGAAACCACGAAAAGGTAGCTTTAGGGAGATAATCTGCCAACAAAGGTCAGAAACCCCTAAACCCAAACCTATCGCTAAACCAGATAAGCCACACCCCCGAAAAAAGAAATAGAGGTGGGAAAGGCAAAAAAGCAGGAACTCCAGGTCAAAAGACAACAGAGTCTGCAGGACCGGGCCCTGACGCCCAATCAGAGAGGGTTATAAGCACCCACAAAGTATTTTCTATAAAAGGTAAAACAAAAACCGAAAAAAAACGCCAAAGGTGAAGGCAGATATGGAAATCGTCGAAAAAATGGTAGAAACCGCCCTAGCCAAGCAACTAGACAAATACTTCCGAGAAAGGAAGTGAGTCAGTTGCAGGAGAGTGAGGGATCGGGAAATCAGGGACGGAAAAAGAAGGTTCGTAGAAATAAGAGCCGAAGAAAGGGAGAGCTAAATAATTATTATTTAAAAAGTAATAAAAACTACCCTTACTCTTGTCAGAATGTCAATCCTGGAGTATGTGACAATGGGCCAATCAAAGGGACAACAACCCGAACGATGCCCAACGTGATATACACCCCAGACACCACCGGTGTTGATGTGGCTAAATGTGCCTCGAAAAAGAGGCAGAAGCTGAAAGATAACTCGAAAAAGAGCAATCTAAAGCATAAGCACAACAGAACACCAACAGTTTCAAGTAACATCCACAGAGCGTCAAAACACGGTCGGGATAACTTAAAAAAACAGTAGCAGAACCCAAAACGAGGATAAAAATCCAGTTTGGGAGTCCGCGAGTAGTATACAGGAAAGGAGAACTTCTAACACTAAATATAAAAAGAAAATAACCTTTCTGACTGGTCTGGAAGCAAAGACCCACACTTCTAACTCAAGAACAAGAATGAAGACGTTTGAAAATAAACAGGGGCCAGAATGCAGGCAAAACGCAAGCATTAAACTGGCTAACAATCTATTCTCTGGCAAAACACCGAGAAACAAAGATTCTGGAAAGAGCCAGGCTATCATAACGATAGACAATGTCTCTCCGCACATGCAATATACGCTAACCTTGTCACCTCGCAGCCTGATTAAAAAGAAGGCCATTAGAGAGCAAAAACGCTCGCTAGCTGAGGATATCTGGCAGAAAGCTATGGAAGTCGTAAACAGCGACAACCATGACCTTTCGAACAGAGTTATAGACAAGGCGCGTGCGCGTATTGATCCTAACTTAAGGGATGCAGTTACACAGCTGCTGAACGAAAAGGACGGAGATATATCTCTTGCCATGCTCAATGCCGTACTCTACGTTCTATTTCGAGAGCCAGGGGGCAGCGGAATGAAGCAAAAAGGATAGGTGAACGAGAAAAAGTTCTAGCCCGTAAGCTAAATCTGCTTATAGCTTTGAGGGGTTACAAGGTCGCCACCGACAAAACTCGGGATCTAAAAAAACAACTCAAAGTGTCAACCCCTGCTCAGATAAGCTCTGAAATCGATAGGATTAGAGACTTATTGCGCAAAGGAAATAAAATCCTGCAAAAAAAAACGTTTCAAAAAGTTAATTAAACACGTTAACGACGAAGCGGAGTTCTTTTCTAGATACAAAAATGGGAAACCAAGTAACCTTGAGTATGTAGAGATAGAACAACCTCAAGCACATGCTTCCTTTTGGAAAAAATTTTGGGAAGTGCCACAAAACGTGGACACAAGCAAGCTTGAGGATGCAATAAGTCGCTGTAGATTCAGCAAGCATTCCACCCGGTTGACACACAGTMCGATCAAAGTGGAGGAAGTAGAGCGTGCTCTAACCTTCACGGCACCATGGAAAGCATGTGGCCCGGACGGTGTGTACCCACACCTATACAAGATRTTCAAAAAGAAAATCTGTATCATCCTCGCCATGTTATTTAACAAACTATGGCTAGGCGAGGAGAATTCGGAAAAATGGTTCACTACTGGGCGAACAATTCTTTTCTTCAAAAACACTGGAGACAAGGCTTTGCCGAAGAACTACCGCCCACTATAAATAGAATAAATAAATACATGTTACAAAGTGTTCACTTCGATTATCGAAGGCAGGGTTATAAAAACACTGTTGGAAACAGGAAACCGGGACCCAGAACAACGTGCATTAATTAGCAAAAGAAGGGGTTGTTTGGATGCTCACCTAATAAGTGAGATGGTAATAAGCACCTGCCAGAAGATCACGAAAGCACCCATAAACTGTGCATACATTGACTTCTGCAAGGCTTACGACTCCATCAGTCACCAAGCTCTGGTCAGAATGATCGAAGTGACGACAGAGTCAACCATCAACAAACCGAACAGGATTGTTGCAACGTTAAAAGCGTTAATGCCCAATTGGTGTACATATATAACGAACACCAGAGGGAACAAGATACGAATAGACATCAGAAGAGGGATATTCCAAGGGGACAAAATGTCTCCAACCTTGTTCTGTGTAGCATTAACCGCGTTGAAAGCCAACTACGACAGGTCAATGTCAATAAAGACATTGGTTGATGACGTCCAAGTAGACAAAATATAAAATATGCTACATGGACGACATCAAGATGTTTGACACATCCCTGGCTGGACTAGGAAGGAAAGTCACTGAAATAAAGGGACTCGCCAAATTAGTAGGTTTGGAAATAAATGACGCAAAAAGCGGCGTTCTAACTAACAGACCGGACTCCGAACTTGCACAAACGCAAGGAGTAAGTGAGTTCCCCAGAGTTGGCGAAGGCCTTGAGTACAAATACTTAGGGTTGAAGCAACATTGGATTAACACAACAAACACCAAAGAAGATGCGATCAAGAAAGCTAAACAGCGTATCTGTAAGCTCGTATACTCGCCGTTGACAATAACAAACATTGGAAAACTGATTCGAGTATACGCCGTGCCTCTGGTACGGTACATTGGTCAATTCTTATCCTTCAGTGACAAAG
>JASNJN010001143.1:0-14571 GCA_030180075.1 Mikrocytos mackini
TGAGTTTCGGGGTTTTCATTATTTTGCTCGTTTAGCATGGTGGCCACTTACGATTCCTATTACTTCATTTATATAGCTTTGATACATGTTTCGATCTGTTTTCTACAATATGTTCGAGAATCCGTACAATGCAATCCTTCATTTATCTGTCTTAATAGATAACTATTTGGCATTAATTCTTGTTTGGCGTTATTACTAGTATTGCACTATAAATAGCTCTATGATATTGGGTTTAATCTTGTGAACACCTGGATGCTTCAGACTATGTAATACTTCCCGGTTGTTCCTTTTTACTAGTCCATGTGGGATTCGAGGGCTTAGTGTGTATTGAGGAAGATATGAAGATATAGCAGCGTTCTGGGGTTTCGTGTAGAAGAAAGATGAAATCTATTTGAAAATTTTAATTTTCATAAATTTATTTTTAAAAAAAAGGACCGAACGAGGTCTAGGTTGTTGTTATTAAATGTAAAGATCACAAAATATATTATATTTATATTTGCGAACAAAATTTTCGTTATTATTGTGTATCAAAAAACTTTGTGACATGGAATTTCACGATTTCTTCGAAATGGTAGCTTCAAACGAAGCTCTCATACAATACTTGTTAGAAATAGGATTATTAAGATGTCCAGCGACCTGTAGCAGGTGCGAACAGCAAGATTTAAACTTACAACGATATGCAAATGCATCAAACGGCTTTGTGTTCAGATGTGAAAATCGTGCCTGTAGAAGCAGAACATCTGTTTTAACCGGTTCATGGTTTTCTGGTGCACACTTGACCTTACAACAATGCTTAACATTTATTTACTTTTTTATACACAAAACATCAACAGAAAACATAGGATTTTTTAGCCAAATTAGTGGAAGCGATACACTTGCGAATTGGAATCGTTTTTGTAGGGAAAATTTTTGTCGATTTTAATATTTACAATTCAAATTCAATTACTGGAGGAGATGGCGTAATTGTTGAAATCGACGAAAGTAAATTTGGCAAACGCAAATATAACGTTGGAAATAGAGTTGATGGCCAATGGGTTTTAGGGGGAATAGAGCGGGGTGTTACACCAGGTATGTTTTTCGGGCCCGTAGAACGCCGAGATGCTGCCACTCTTTTGCCTATTATTGTCCGCCATGTTAGGGAAGGGACTACAATTATAACTGATTTCTGGCGTAGTTATAATCGTCTTTATCAACTAGGTTATAACCAGAGGTGTCGGTTTCCGTCCGTCCGACCCGATTCCGATCCGAACGGACGGAATCGGAAGAAAATCGACCAAATTTTCAAAAAATTCTCATTAAAATGCCAACCATGACAAATATCCAGGTAATCATTTTCCACTGAATTTTTACCATTTTATATTTAATAACGAACCTGAAATTTATATTATTTTATCATAGTAGTGAAAATCGGCGGTTTAAATGCCAAAAATCACAATATTTCACCTATTTTGTATTGGGTTTTAATAGTAATTTTAGAATGTTATTAAGAAAAAGTCGAGGAATTTTTCCGATCCGATCCGACCGAAACACACAACGGACGGATCGGAAAGCCAAAAGCCCAGAATTCTCATCTCTGGTTATAACCATCATCGCGTTAATCATAGTATTAATTTTGTTTCCCCTGAAAACCCTCTCGTTCATACAAATAAAATTGAATCCACGTGGCGTGCTTTAAAAGCATCACTCCCAAGTTATGGGGTAAGAAAATCAAATTATTACCTGCATTTCGCAGAATATATTTATAGGAAAAAGTATCTAAAAAACACACCAAAAAGCGAATGGATAGAATTATATTTGAGACATTTGAAAGACAATTTAGAAAGAGATAATAATGACACAAACGAGCAAAATAATGAAAACCCCGAAACTCATTAATAAAATTAACTAATTAAATTTGTTTATAGTATATTATTTATAATTATATGTATTACAATTTATAAATGTTATATATACAACTAATCTAAAATATTATAATGTTATTACAAAATGTAAATTTATTTAGTTATTATTTTATTTATATTTATATCATCCCATGTACCCATGTACCCATGTAATTAATTTACTAAAACATAAATTAAGTATATTCTTTGTAGTTATACTCCTTGTCTTTCATTCCCTCTTAAATAAAATTATATATAATTTAATACTCCATATGCCTATCCTTTTGTATTATTAATCGTGCCAATTTGCCCATATATAGTATGGTTATTTCCAGTTTATTTGCTTTTAAATGTCTCGTCCCGATTCTAAATTGTTGTATTTGTTATTTAAATACGTGTAGAAGAGTTATAGTGTGTGTATAAGACCTAGATTGTCGGGGTAAATCTCAAGAAGCTTGTAGTTATCAATGGATTTCTATGGGCGTGTGTAGATATGTGTGTCCATCAACAAGGCACTCGTAATAAGTTTAAAACTCTTTAAAAGAAATATGGTGCTCGTGTAAACCATTCACGGTGTGTGTACGCTTTCCAAAACTTGTATATTGTAGACATCGTGCAAAGAAAGATGACATAGTGTGTGCATGCTTATGGGATCTTTTAGAATGTCGGGAATTTATGTAGGGGTGTAAGGAAGTTTTGACACGCTCCATGGTATTTAAAGTAGAAGAATTGTCTGTCAAAGTGTCATATGTATACAAAATACGCATAAATTCAGGCAGCCCGTTCAACCGCCATAGTGTTCTGAAAGCATACATTCACTTTATGTATAAATACCTGTAGTTGGCTCCCTTGTTGTTTTTTGCAGATAAAGAGTTAAAATTTTATTTTTCAAAATATAAAAAATTACAAAATTAGCGCGGCAGACAACTCCAAAGCCCACACAAACATCCTCGCAGACCCTGTTCAAAAAATTAATCGCATTTGCTGAAAACTGACCCCCGGAAATTCTTCCTTCACTTGGGCCCCTAAAACCAAGAAGTTCCAAATTCTCCAACAAGCTCACTCCATACTTCCCCAGCGAAGACAATCCTTATACACAGTTATTTGCAGGCTCTTTGAACATAACTCTCGAATACACATTAAACTATAGAAACAGTGAGTGTACTGTGGACGATATACTTGTTAATTATGTCTCCCTGAACGCCCATAAGAAAAATGATTGGCACAAGTTCTTTATTATGTCTTATGATAAAAAGAGCGTTAAAACTTACGCTTTGTTTGATAAAATAATTGAATTATTTGATAAAGGAATTGTGAACGATAAATTAAACAAAGAAGGAAATAAAAGAGAAAATAAATTGAAAGAAAAAGAAGAAAAGATTGCAAATGAAATTAAAAAACCAATAACGGTTGTTTCAATGAATGAAGAGATAAAAGTGTTAAATGGAAAACAATTAGAAATTGAAATAGAAAATGAGAAGTTAAATGAAAAGGAATTTTGTTTGGGTGTTAATGTTGACAATAGAATAAACGAAGGTGATTTAAATGGGAGATATA
Source organism: Mikrocytos mackini (assembly GCA_030180075.1). Classification (NCBI taxonomy): domain Eukaryota; phylum Endomyxa; class Ascetosporea; order Mikrocytida; family Mikrocytiidae; genus Mikrocytos; species Mikrocytos mackini. The sequence continues at coordinate 3,438 of JASNJN010001143.1, forward strand.
TTGATAACAATTTTAATAAAAGAGCAAGACAGTAAGGCAAACGATAAAATTTTATAATGGAACAGTTTTTACTAAGGAAGCATTATATTTTAAATACATTAAAAATACGATTGAATTTAGCTATTTATAAATTATAACTTAAAATAAATAATTACTAATGTAAAACGAAAAATAATTTAGGTTATACTTTATACATTAACATTTTATGTATAAAATAAAACATTAACCTTTGCAACCGATGTGATACAAATATGTATAATAAAATTATCTGTATTTCACGTACGCATTAATATTTTGTATAATAATTACCTTAATTATCAATGACTGGCTTTTTTATTAAACAACTCAACCCTAAGTTTTTTCATTGTGTCCCTTAAAACTGATATAATCGAATTAATTTCGGTCGCTCCTTTTAATAGTGTTTGTCTAAGCTCACCGCTGTCCCTCGATTCTATAACAAAATAAAACATATCAGACTTACGTTTGTTTATAACGTTACGACGTTTCTTCACGACAAGAAGGTCGAAGAAACTATCTCGCAATTCATACCTTGTGATTTCTTTATCTTCAATGACTTCCCCATGGTTTGCAAGGAACTCAAATGAGAATTGTGATGGAAAACGATGGATGTTCGAGCGACACATGTTGTATTGAAACCCATAACTTTCTAGGTTGTACATAATTTTGATGTATTGCTCGTTTATTTCATAAACTTCGCCGATTGTCGAAGTTTATCGTTGTAATAATTTCTTTTTGTTTATTATCTGTGAGGATGTCTGAAAACATAGCTTTGAAGTATTTATTAAGCACATCCAACAAAGGTGCGTGTTCATTGTATCTGCAAGGTGTTGTGTTTGATGACTCAGAAGAGCAAGTGTATTCTAGGCTCGGGGATAGTCCATCTTCAATATCAAGTTCAATTTGAGAACTATCCAGATTTTCAACTTTGACAACGGATTTGTCCTTCATGCTAGTGGCAATAAAACAATCACTCCCTTTATAAACATACTCGGAACCATTGTTGTCATAAAACGTTATCTTGAAAACTAGATGATTGAGGTATTCAATGTCTGATAATTCAAAGCCGTAACACATTTTCTTGCAAATATTATCAAATCGTCCGTCAGTCTTCAATACTTCTTCTAAGGTAAACATTTGTAATGTTTTTTGTATTTCCGAGAAATAACTTTTAAATTTACCGAAATGCAATACAGCCCTTTGACATAGTGTTTGATTTTTAACCCTTTGACTGCGTGGGCATACGAAGAATTTTTATTAAGTAATATAAATTGTAGAGGTTTATTACTTTAAAAGAGGTATTGTGTGTCACTTTAGGAATAAGTTTTTAAATGGTGATACGGGATACCTATTTTCACACAACTTTTTTTGAAAAAACTAGAAATTAGTTGAGGTATTGAACTTGTTTTGAGGGTTTGTTATGCTACTAAAACCCTCATATTTGCGTTCCGGTCGGTGTGGGGTCTATTTTTGAAAAAATGGGTGAAAAATCTATAAATTATTTACAAAACTTGATTAAAAACACAATGAACACGTGCAAACACATCAATAACGTGTTTTACACACGAAATAAGGTATTATATTCAATAAAAAAGTTGTGTCAAAATACGTGACTCTGGTGTTACCTGAGTTCTCATTTTTCAAAATTAAATTTTTCTTCATTTTGTCAACACTTTATTTATTCCTAACTTTGGATTTATATTTAATATGAAATAAATAACAACCCATATGTTTGTTAAATTAAATAAATCTGTATTTAAGTAGTTTGATAAAATATAATATGTAAAATCAATTTTAAAACAAGTAGGGGAGTCAAATTCCCCAAGACCTTCAAGTATATTGTGTATAATATTGTTATAAAGGCAAATAAATAATTATATGCTTTTAAGTTGTTAAACAACTGCGAAAACCTTAAAATATTTAAAATTATACATTAATGGGTGAGGTGCCATATACGCACCTCACCGCAGTCAGAGACAAAGTAGTGAGATGTTATATACGTACCTCATCGCAGTCAGAGACAAAGTAGTGAGGTGTTATATACGTACCTCACCGCAGTCAGAGGCAAAGTAGTGAGGTGTCATATACACACCTCATCGCAGTCAAAGGGTTAAAGTCAAAAATAAAAATTCATATACAAGTATTTGACAACATTGTCAATGACAGTTGATTTTTATAGAATATTAAGGCCTCTGTTTATAAATGATTAAAATTTAAAACCACAACTTTTTAAAATATTAAAGGCATTATTTTAAGCTAAAAACATGATTAAACTGTTTTACACGTGCTCTGAGGGGTCTATTTCGTGTTTTGTAAACGATTTTTTTCGAGGGGCCCTTGCGACCCCCTTCTTAAAAAAATAAAAATTCCAATATTTTCACCCATTTTCGTAAACAGACTCAAACGGACCGGAAACACGATTTTAGACAAATAAAACATACAAACAAACCTAAAAACACTTCAACCAACATTTGGAACCCCCAGGATTTTTTAAAAAGTTGTGGTTTTGAGGACAAATCTTTATAAATTAAATGTTGTTGAATTACAATTACTAACTAATATAAAAATTTAATTTTAAATAACAAATAATTAATGAGTTTATTACAATTCCAAGATTTAAACTTTTTTGTTTATTGTTAGATCGGTTTTTTGTCAATTGCACTTCATTTAGGTATAATTATTACATTAAAGATTTGATCATTTGTTTATATGTGTCGGGATAACCGATTTTCCATATTTAAGTAGCTTAGTTTTAATATTTGTAAACATTCAAACGGGGAGTTTATTATAAACTTAATTACACGTGAATGAATTTACAACAAGATTGTAATCTATACTAAAAAGATAAGTGGTCATTTTTTTAAAAATTTAAATTTTATGAAATCCAAACCAAGGGATTCTTCAACCCCAATGGCACCTAATGAACTACAAAAAGACGAACTGCCTCCTTCTACTTCTGACTTGGGAATAGCAAATAAAAAGACCAGTTTAGACATCTATCGAAGTTCACTTTCTACACCAAACACTGATAATCAACGAATTCCTCAAGTACATCATGCCATAAGTATCCGGGAGGAAGATGAGACCAAAACCCGAAGCATGTTTATATGTTCTACTCAACAACCTTCTAATTATCACCCCGGCTATGATGAATTTAAAGAGAATACAAACGAAGCCAATGTTGAGGAACCTTTTAAAACAAAAAGCAGGGGATTCGAAAGGAAATATCTATACACCGCGCTTCACACAACTGGACTACATACAAGACTTACATCTTACCCCAGAAAGACTATGTATATATTGTGTAGACCCTTGATGGTTGTTAAATCAATAGTGTGGGCAACTATAAGAAAGATTAACGCAAAGCATGGAGAAAGTGCTACCAAAATACGTTCGGATTGTAAAAGAAAGAAGCTGCTCCATAAACCATCTCAAATTTCAACTAGATATTGTTTTTCGCAGAAATCTGTACAAAACTTTCTCTTAGAGAATACAAGAAATAATACCCAGACGCTTTTCCACAATTACTCCGATTACCCCAAAGAAAATTGTTGTACAACTTTGTATAAATGCAAAGAAAGCAAAAATCCAAAATTAAATTGTGGGGCCTTTTTAAAGATATATAAAAAAACACGTATTATTTAAAATTGATTACTGTTTTACCACAACCACAATACGATCTCTACAAATCTCGCAATACCAAATAGTTTTGTCTGTGACATAATAGATAAACTTAACAATGGTGTATCGATACAAAGACTTCACAGCGATATTATGAATGATAAAGTTACAAAAGGTATATTAAAAAAATCGCTTACTGACAAGAACTGGCTATTTGTTCTAAATAACAGATTTCAAAAATTCAAATACCAGACAACAGGGAATGATCTTGATGATTTTAATGGGTTCTTGCAAGATTTGGAAGATAAGGGTGGGTTTCACAATGTTTTCTCACATAATTTCTTGGCTCATAAAACCGGAGAAGCCGCTTTAGGAAATGATGTGTTTGTACAAGCTATGGAAACGGATTACATGCTGAATAACTTTCTTCTTTATTCTGGGAAAACGATACATGTTGATAGTACGTTCTCCACCAACATTTACAGATTTATCCTAACTATAGGTTTCGTTCTCAATAACCAACAAACAGCAGTTCCATTTATCTTTATAATCAGCAACACAGAGTCCCAAGTCGTATACGAAAATGTGTTCCAGAACTATAAAAAGTTAGTTCCAAATTTTAAACACCCTGCGTATTTTATGTCGGATTTATACGCAGGGTTTTATAACGCTTGGCATAAATCAATGAAAGGCAAAACAAAATACTTATATTGTTACTTTCATTTTAAAAAAAGCGTTCTTAAAAATTTGAATCACATGATTAAAGACAAGAAAATGAACGAGAAATTTAACAACATGGTGAACAGATTCGAAATTATAACAAGTGAAAAAGAGTTTGGTCAATATCTTACATACTTTCTTGGGGAAGTTAAAAGAATTCATACGAGATTCCATACTTATTTCGAAAAAAGATTTACCCATTGTATTGAGCGTTGGGCTATATATTTGCGGTTAACCAGTGAGTCCAACACAAATAATTTTGCAGAATCTTGGTTTTGCAAATTTAAACGAAACTATCTAAAATGGAATTTTAAAAATGGATTACAACAGTTGACGTCCCAGTTACTTGATTGTATCCATGTTCAAGAAATCGAAATACAAAGGAAAATAGATATAAACTACAACAATAATTATAGATTTAAAAGATCCTGGGCAAACCATAGAAAAATGTTACAATTTAACAAGGACAAACTTAACAGAATAGATGAACACAATTATGCTTATGATATATTTAAAATAGAAAGGATTAACTTGGTTTGCCCATATGGATGCTTGTCTTTATGCCACGAATGTTTTGTCTGCCCCATATTTTTATATGCTCGTGCAAATGGAACTCATACAAAAAGGAGATTTGTTCACACATACACCTAGTTCTATCTATCGATGGATTTAATGGATTAAAAGACTCTACTATAAGGATAAAAAAATTTCACATCAAAACAAATTTAAAAGACAGAAAAGTGAAGGCCATTTTAAAGGAAACCGATGACAAAGAAAATAACGCCGACTGTTCTAAAGACTTATATGACAATGCTGTTTCTGTTCTTGACGGATGCAAACAAATAATAATGGGATCTAACTTTATGCATGAAAAAGGAATATACCAACTATGCGTGGGCTTTAAAAATGAACTTTCGGATATGATAAGCGAAATTTCGTTGCAAAAGGAAAAGAAAGATACAAACAGAAGAATATCGACGCCGCAACGAGTTTACAAGAAACAATATTCAGATTATACAAACATTCCTCCTAGAAAAGATCTTAGATGCTATATTCCAAACAAACGGGGGAGAAAGAAACAAGAACCCTCGCAAATATATTGTTTTAAGTGTTACATGCAGATTGATATAAAAGAATCATATAGTGAAAATGTATCAAATTGGACGAGATGCAGTTATTGTAAAAAGACATATCATGGAGAGTGTATTCAGAATGATAAGGAAACTTTATCATTCCAAAAAGGTTGGAAATGTTGTGCTAATTAACTTAAAAATAAACGTCTGTGTTGAATAGAATTATAAATAATTAATATTCATTCGAAAATTGATCTAAATTTAAATTTTTATAACCTATCAACTCTATTGCAATGGCATAGTTTATTATGCCAGATTATATGCCTTTAAAATAAAATCCAATATACAAATATATTTAAATTCTTATAATTAAACGTAGTAAACCGAAGATATACAAGTGAAATCGTTTATATGTAGCGCGGTGCATAGATATTTCCTTTCGAATCCCCTGCTTTTTGTTTTAAAAGGTTCCTCAACATTGGCTTCGTTTGTATTCTCTTTAAATTCATCATAGCCGGGGTGATAATTAGAAGGTTGTTGAGTAGAACATATAAACATGCTTCGGGTTTTGGTCTCATCTTCCTCCCGGATACTTATGGCATGATGTACTTGAGGAATTCGTTGATTATCAGTGTTTGGTGTAGAAAGTGAACTTCGATAGATGTCTAAACTGGTCTTTTTATTTGCTATTCCCAAGTCAGAAGTAGAAGGAGGCAGTTCGTCTTTTTGTAGTTCATTAGGTGCCATTGGGGTTGAAGAATCCCTTGGTTTGGATTTCATAAAATTTAAATTTTTTTAAAAATGACCACTTATCTTTTTAGTATAGATTACAATCTTGTTGTAAATTCATTCACGTGTAATTAAGTTTATAATAAACTCCCCGTTTGAATGTTTACAAATATTAAAACTAAGCTACTTAAACATGGAAAATCGGTTATCCCGACACATATAAACAAATGATCAAATCTTTAATGTAATAATTATACCTAAATGAAGTGCAATTGGCAAAAAACCGATCTAACAATAAACAAAAAAGTTTAAATCTTGGAATTGTAAGGAAGTCATTTATAATTCAAAGCTTCTTTGATTTATATTATATTATTTTAATTTAATATTTATTTAATCATTCGACTATATGAGAATTGTTGATGACTAAGGTTCGGAAAATATGTGACAATAAATGATCAAATATGTGAATAATATGCGGTTTTAAGAGATTATATAGGAAATTGAAAAAATTCTAGGATACTCAGGTAAGATGTACCTAAAATTTCCCTGAATTTATCAAGGAATTTGTACGAAATTTCGCCCGAAATATGTGACCACAAGTTTTGTCACATTCATTCCGAACCCTATTGATGACTATGTATTTTGTTAAAACCAATTTACTAAAACTTACTTTCGTCAATCAAAAGTTCGTAAATTATCCAAACAATGATGCCTAAATATTAGATTTTCAATTAACCGTYTCGATYGYATATCCGGTATCAAATACTTTTGCGTCGGTTACCGGAACTATTCGAATTTGTCTTATATATAATTATATTTTAATTATCTGTAAAATAAGACATAAATATTGCCCAAAACAACCTTTGGTTACTTAAGAATACAAATATCGATTTCATATATCTCTAAACAAATTTTTTCCTATAAAATTTTCTATAAATAAGAATATTCATCTGGGCGATATCGTCATGATATCCGTTTTTCTTGAACTATTCGATATTCTAAATCTTTCGATTAACCGCTTTATAAAGGAAATCTTGATATCACAAAAAACGGGAACCTTTTGCTATAAAAATACCCGTTTTCCGGATTTTCGGTTAACCGTTTTGCGAACACTAATTATTCCAAATATTATATATTGTGGGTGGTATGGACGGGATTTCGACTTTGATGCAAGTGGTTTCAATGTAACCAGGAATTTAAAGAATTGGCCTTGATCGATACAAATATCTTATGTTTGTTAAGTTTTTCTAATCAGTTATTAATCTGTGCTAGATTGGACACAGTTTTGTAAAATTCCATTTTGTTTGTTATACAAGAATATATTTTAGAAAATTACAAACTTTATAAGTTTTCCTAGGTATTGGCGCAGAGTTCACGCGAGTCTACTATGGGGATAAAGGCCCGGAGTTGTTACAATTAAGAAAAAGAATCAATATTTCTTCAACCAAAAGAAACCGGCAGTGGTTTAACTCTCATTTGAATCCATCATATGAGACGGCAAAGACATATTCGGAGGAATATTGATCCGTCCCGTTATTAACGCTGTAATGCATGGTCAAAAGAATCAAATAAATGATTGGTTTGTAATCAATTCGCGATTCCCTTGAAATTGAATCAGTCAATCATATAAAGATGTTTTGAACCACGAGTACCAGTCGTTAATGATAAATGGATTTTCCTGTTACAACCTATCGTAATGATTAAAAGGTTTCCGTTTATATAACCTTTGGGAACAATTAGTGGATGTAAATGAACATGGCTATAACCCCCACAAATATTAAACACAAGGCTTAAATTCTCCCTTGAGGATCTTGGTAATACTATCCTCTGGTGATATAATCAAACGTAATCCCATAAGAAAAACAATAGGAATCTATCCTCTAAAACTGGAATAGTTAGTTTTAAAGGATGGGTTAAAATTTTCAGATGACAGCAACATTATTAAATAATAAATATATGGTATAGAATTAGAGATTGGACACTTGCAAAATTTACGAATAATCGAAGCACGATTTTCCAAGGAGACAAATATTCGAAGAATCTTCGGAATTTTGAAATTTCTTAATATACCGAAAATTCCAAAATAAATATATTTCGAATATCGATTTCGTCGTTCTGATTTTTTAAAACTGAATTTTGCATAAAATTTTAACTCTCAATTCCAAAATATAATTTTTTCGTATCGAAAAATCAACGAATATTCGAATATTTTTTGAAAATTTTCGCAAAATTTGAAATTATTTTAATCAAAATATTCGGAAACGGAGACCAGAAATTCGATTCTTGGTGAATATTCGTATGTCCAATCTCTATAATAAAATTGAAAAATAGTAATTTTTTAAGAATTAATTTTTATATTGTCGAGTTTTCTAGAACCAATAAAATTATGAATTTAATAGATATTATTTATATAAATAATTGTAAACCATATATTTATTGGAATAAATTTGTAAACTGCTCGATAATTTAACTTTATTTTTTATTTTTTAAAAGCTGTTTAAAAATTTCGTTTAAAATATATAAAATCAATATATTTACTATACCAACTCCTTTGTACAAAATTACAATGATTGATTCAAACACTTACCACATTGTGTTGCTCTTTCCAATAAATCTTGAAGACAACGAGCCACTTTTGTTGATTCGTTCCCCTTCAGTATTAGTCCAAACAAAATAGATATCGCTTTCAAACTTTTGGGTCTTTGCTGATCTGTTCGAAGTGAAGCGGTTAGAGATTTCCCCTTTAGCCATTTCAAGTTCTGATATCTTGTTAAATGAAGCTTTGTACAACTCATACTTCGATCAGGTTTATTTCTCTTATCCTTATATTTGGAAAGTATAGCCTTTAATCCATTTATTATGGCCATGTAGTTGCTGTTTAGAATATCCTATTTTAAGTACTTCCAACCATCACATATCAATTTGGTCATCGTTCGAATACAATAGATTATCTTTATCATGATTTCCTCTTTAAGTTAGCTAAAGTTCCAGTCGATTACTTTCAGATTCATGATATACGACTTTGGTTTGGCTTCCCCTCCATTATTAGATTTTGTAACAGGCAACGCGTACTTCAGCGCAATCATGGCTTTGGATGAAATCAAAATGTAAATTAGCCATCATTGACTCCCCAAGAACCCCATGTTTTTCGTCTTTTCCGTAATATTTTCTGGTTCATAATGGTGTTAAGAATATAGGGGTAATGTAAGTGTCCTTCGTAAAGTTTCGCAGCCATAATAGGAAGATAATGCCGGTTTAACGCGTTATATAACTCCTTCTATTCGTTGTGGACTTCCATAGGCTAAGAAGCATACTGTCTTCGAAGCTCTCAATAAAAACACATTATCATGGGGCTGAACACCATTTCTCCCCACATAGAAACTATATTTAATCGGTTGGCTAGTTGTTTGGGTGAGTGAAGAATCCTTTGATCATACCATTTCAATTTGATAAGAAAAGTCTCTTCTAAGTTTTCCATGGAAGTGTCAACATTGAAGTGGTTCTAATTAAACCAAAATACATCGTGTAATTTCTGTGATGCGGTAACTAGGATGCACATAAGCTGTTGTATGTCAATTTAGAAGGTTTCTTTTGGCAAATTTTAAATTTTAAAATAGAAAAATCAAACACAACCTAAGTGTGAGCGGTTATAGCTATTAACAATCAGTATGCTATTACTTATATTACAAACAATGGTAAACTTTTAAAAACTATAATCACTATGTACATAAATATTTTAACGTGCGCATGGCTATTATATGGTCTAATAACTCACTCTATTATATTTGACAATGAGTTTGTCGTGTTGACAGCTTTTAAAAGGATTTTGAGGGCCGTTAAGGGTATTTTATGATCCAGAAATTTTGAAATTCCCTATCGTATCAAGCGGATTATCGTATTATCCATTTACAAATATAACCACAACACGTGGCCATAATTGGTTTTAAAACACACTGCTATAATATATTAACACATAACGTCACAATTATCCCATAGAACCCAAATAGATAATACAAACCGACATAAATTTAACTTTTCGTTTATAACGATTATCGTTTTATCGCATGTTCACTGTACTTTCCTGAAGGGCGCATTAAGCTGTTTACTGAACTCCAACTTCTTTCTGACTTCTGGCGTCACTACACTATGTTTTAGAGTTATTTCTTCATATTCTACATGTTTCTCTAATCCTTCCAATACTAATGAAGAATTTCTCGCCGTGACTTTCATAACAAAGGATATCCTATTTTCTTTGTTTTAACCGACTTTGTTTGATTTAGAGACTTTCTTTCCAATCCAAACTCACATTCGAAATCAATCGACTTATATATTAGCTTGTCTCATTCTTCTTCGTTGTGACACTCGCATAACGGTAGGGTTTCATGCGCCATATAGCACATCTTTTTATTCCTACACTCAATCCCGTTCTTCTATTATAACCAGGGACTACAAAATAGGTTTTTGATTTTTTTTGGTCTGGTGTTGTCAATGCTTATTTTTATTTAAAGGTTAAATGTTATTAATTAATTTAATTACTTATTAACCGTCCTCTTTATCTGTCACAAATCCCATTGAAATTCATTTTTAAAATTTCCCAAAATATAAAAACCAGTTATTTCCTAAAGGTACAAAGTCCACCACCAGACTTACGCCCTTTCCACACAAAGACAAAGCTTTGCCACCCGTACAAGTTTCACTACTTGGGGCTACCCTATTCCCTGCCTGCATTTATTTTTTAAAATATGAATTTATTATTCATTTTATTTTTTTTAATAGTTATTTTTATAACTTGCAGGACTTTAATCCTTGAGCTCTTGATAAGCTTCTAGGGTTTAAAATTTATTCTCTTGGTGACTTTGTCGTCTTCGAACTGGATTTCTTCAACTCCTCTAGTCTTTTGGCGTATATCGCCGGGAGTCTATTTCTCGTTTCCACTTTCGGTGTGGGAGCGTCTGACATAAACCATCTGTAGA